>VZUA01069257.1:870-16741 GCA_013401035.1 Horornis vulcanius
AAAAAAAGACTATAATCCTGTAAGATAAGTGAGATAACACATTCTGAGATAAAAACATGTGAACATTTCTCCATTTGCAAAGGACTAATTCCTAATATACAGCAAATTCCCTGAAATCTGCAGACATTTCCATTTGCTTTAATCTGGTTTGGTTCTTTGATAGCATTTTGAGATGAATTTGAACTATTCTGAACCAGTAAAGGAGGAAATATTTTTCTCCATAGAAGTGAGAATTTTTTACCATTTGTTTCATAAAGTTACTGTACCAGGTATTTCTTTTCAGAAGAATTTCATGGCTTTCTGTACCTCATCAGAACAAATAAGAAGGATGTACATTTGTTTTAATTATGTTGAGATTAAGGTTCAGTGAAATAGAAAGAAAATAGAATAAAAGAGTAGGATATGAATTGAATGATTACATTTTAACTGTGAAATAAATTCAGCAGCAATGCAAGCAATGTAAAGTACTCAGTGAAAAGCTTCAAACCATGAATACTTTTAAATCAAGGTGACACACTAAAAAAAAAGAAAATGGAAAGATGAATTTGATAGGAAGGTCTATTTTCAAACTAAGATGGAAGGTCAAATTAAGACAGAAGTTTGATTTTTCCTTTTTTTTTAAATAGTAGTTTTTATGAAGTCACCCTTAGTGCAACTAGCTGCCTTGTGCATACAGGATAAAAGTGAATTAATTTCAGGCCTATAGTCTACATTTATTTTGGTTTTTTCATTGTTTTAGGGCTTAGGGGCTGGTAATGTTGTTCATTTTGCCTTGTTTATTTGCTTGTATTTTTGGGGTATTTTTACCATTTAAATATTAAAATATAACACACCAAGGCTGCAGGATGTTGCTTTAAGAAAGCAAAATCAACTTCATTAAATTCCTGGATAAATATGGCACCAGAGTGATCATAGAGCTAATTCTGGTAGTCTTTTTCTTGTCTGTGATTATATTATCAAACAAATGAATAAAAATTTTGCATAGTGTCATAAAATCATAGAGTGTTGTGAGTTGGAAAGGACCTTAAAGATCATGTAGTCTGAAAATCCCTGAGATTGCCTCATCCAGTTTGGCCTTAAACACTTCCAGGAATGGGGCCCACACCGTTTCTCTGGGGAATGTGTTCCAGTGCCTCTCCACTCTCACAGGAATAAATTTCTTCCTAACACCTAGTCTAAACCTCTCTTCTTTAAGTTTAAAATTGTTTCCCCTGTCCTATCACTATCTGCCCATGTAATAAGTCACTCTCCATCTTTTTTATAGTCCCCAATTTAAATACGGACAGGCCACAATGATGTGTCCCTGGACCTTCTCTTGGCTGAACACAACTTTCTCAGCCTGTCTTCATAGGAGAGGTGCTTGATCCCTCTGGTGATCTTTGGGGCCCTCCTCTGGCTCCTCTTGAACAGGTCCATGTCCTTCCTGTGCTCGGTCCCCAGAGCTGGATGCAGGGTTCCAGGTGGGGTCTCAGCAGAGCAGAGCAGAGGGGCAGAATCCCCTCCCTCCCCTGCTGTCCACACTGCTTTGGATGCAGCCCAGGACATGTTTGGCTTTCTGGGCTGTGAGCTCAGTGTTGGCTCATGTCCAGCTTTTCATTCCTCAGAACCCTCGAGTCCTTTGCAGCAAGGCTGCTCTCAAGTGACTTTTCCCAGTCTTGCACTCATATCTGGCCTTGTTTCAACCCTGGATGAGCAACTTGCACTTGGCAAGTTGTAGAAGCTCATGAGGTTCTTGTGGACCCACTTCTGAAGGTTGTCCAGGTCCCCCTTGATGTCATCCCTTTCTTCTCTTCTATTAACTGCACCACTCAGCTCCATGTCCTCTGCAAATTTGCTGAGGGTGAATTCTCTCACTGTGGAGTCACTATGTTATTGATAAAGATATTAAAGAGCATCATTCCAAGACAGAGCCCATCATTATTACTTTCCACTTTGCAATTTGTCTTCTTAAAATTTAAGTGTGCTTAAATATAACTGTGCTTCTGCTGCATTCCTTTATTGATGATCCTTAAGCAGCTCTAATATGTAGGTTCTAGCTCAGGGAACAGGTAAAATTCATACAATTATAGAATCACAGAACAGGCTAAATTGGAAGAGATCTCCAAAGGTCATCTGATCAAACATTTTGTGGCAAAGAAAGGATGGACAACATTTTCCAGTATATTTTACATTTGCTTCTTGCAATCTTCTAGTAGTAGGGAATCTGCCACATGCCTCGGAAGGTTCTTTCAGCAAATGATTGTTCTTACTGTGAAAAATTTCTTTCTTATGATGAGTTAAAACATCTTCCAGGACAAGCTACATTGCAGCTTGTCTTTTCCACATGGTTCCTTATGAAGGGGGAGCCTTTGATCTCTTTGTAGCCACCTCTTACATACTGGATTATGCTGAGGTTCCCCTGAGTCTGTTAGACTCTAGGGGGAAGAGATCAGACTCCTTCAGTCTTTCCTTATAGAGTAGGTTTTATAGACTTACCTTTATGGCTTTCCCTTGGACTCACAGTCTGTCTGTGTCTTCCCTGAATTATGAGGACCAGAACAGGAGACAGTGCTGACCGTGCATGACAGTGCAGACTGACATGCACTGAGAGGAGTGAGATGAACACATCTCCATTTCTGCTCATAATGTCCCTCTGGACACAGACCAGCATCTGACCTGCCTTTGCTGTTGCAGTAGCATGCTGCTGACTAAAATTCAGCTGGCTGTTCATTACCATGCCTATGTCGCACTTAGAAATACTGCTTTCCAGCCACCTAGTTCCTACTTTGTGCTGGGCTCTGTCTTTTTTTCCCAGCCTCAAGATTCCTCACTTGTCTTTGCTAAACTTCATATAGTCATTGTTATCCCTCTCTTCCAACATGTCCAAGTCTATCTGTAAGATAATTCATGCTTCATATGTGTCTACCCTACCAGTCTCTTTAGTGTCATCAGTAAACTTGCTGAAGATGCTTTTATTTCCATTTTCCAGATCAGGTATGAATTTACCCCTCATCTCATAGGCCAAACATCTGACCTATAATTTGACAGTTTGTCCAGTGAAGACTGTGGGAAAGTGCATCAGACACTTTGCTGGGTTCCAGATAAACAGTATCCAGTACTGTCCCTGTGTTCATGCAAGATATTATTTTGTTGTAGAAGGTGATCTACAACACCTCTCTGTAAACACATGCTGGTGTTCCTCCATCAAGGCCTTTGGTTTTGTTTATAATAGTTTTTAGGACACATTTCATTACTGTCCCAGGGACTGCAGTAAAACCAATGAGTGTAATTTCCTGAGTCTCCTTTTGTGTGCTTCTTGTAGATTAATGTGACACTTGTTCTCTGGTCATGAGGAAATCGAGTTATTAACATTGTTAATAACTAGTCTTAGGACTTTCCTTGATTTCGATAGTGCATAAATCAGACTCTTTGGCATATTGACATTCTTCCTAAGCTTTGAGGCTCGATGCACAGTTGGGCAGGGGATGAAGACTTAGACAGCCCAGACCACAGGTGAGTAAGTAAACTGAATTCAGTTCAACATTTTTCATTTGACTGTTACTTAAACAGTGGAAGATGAGTTAGCAAATTAAAACAAAGTTTTGACAGGTAGATCAAACTACTGAAGCAGGGAGAAATCTGTATTCTGAATAAATAAATAAATAGATCAATAGATAGATAAATAAATAAATAAAATTAAAGCTCTAGATTTTGGAAGTTGAAAACACAGAAAAGAACTGAAAGAACTGGGATTAGGAGGGAGGTGTGGAAAGAAGGTAATTCACTTCTCATTGAAGAAAGGGAAGGGAAGACACTTGGAAAAATGTGGCATCTAGTAAAACTTAAGAAGTTTATCGTTTAAGATGGGAATAAGATGATGTCATCTAAAAAATGTTACCAGATGAATACATTCCCAAATGTTCAATGCAAGGGACTTCCTTAAGTAAACATCTATTATAAGAGGGTAAGAGTGATAGAAGGTCGAATAAATGAGCAGGTTGTTTTGGGATTCACTGTTTCTTTCCACTGTGAAATAACCAAAGGAGTGCCCAGAACTGTACAGGGAAAATGCATATATCACATTATTTTAATTTGAATAGAAATATTGATAGATTGATCTTGAAGAATTTCATAGCCAAATTTTATCAATATTGATTTTTGTGCTGATGGTTGCAAACAAGGAGTTACACTTGATTTCCATATGTAAAAGAAGATTGGAGTAGCATTAATCTGACCTGTGACATATTCTAGAGGCTAACTTTTGTCTTGACTTTATTGAAGCTATCTCAGATGTGCTTCTTCCTGGTAGAAACTAATAACAGTGAGAAAACATCAATACTGACTGTTGCCCTTCCGGACTTTATAGTGTAACTAAAACATCCACTTAAATGCAGTTAGATGGAGTTCCTCTAATCACCTCAAAAGAAGATACTAAGAGCCTGCCCTCTCCTTGCCAGTGACAATTTTCCCAGTCTATCTATCATGAATGTCTTAAGTTTAACAAGATGTGTACACTACCTCTGCAAAATATATCCGTGAATTTGAATTTGCTATGGCTTAAACCTTCTTTAAAAATCCTTATTTCTGTTATAAAAATATAAAAAATCCTTATGTCTGTTTCATAAAAGGCAAGCTGACAGAGAAATATGGATAGTAACCTAATAAAGGACTTGCACATTTTGCTGATATTGAAAAAATGAACTTAATCCAATGATCTTCAGAGTTAAACCCCTATTGGCCTTATGTGTTTCAATTCAGCTTCTGTCGGTATACTTGAAGGAAAAAACATTGTTGAATCTGCAAAAACAGCAATATTTTTAGTGCTTTATTCTAGTTACTGCATAGCATAAAACATCTAATTCTTAGTACAGATCCTGTTTTCTGTCACTGGCCACTGGGCAAATTTAGATAAATCTCTAATCTCTCCACTGTCAGTTTCACCTGAGCTATAGAGTACTGTGACTGTACTAGTTTCTTTTTCAAACATGAAGAGCTTTGTTCAGAAACACCTCATGTAAAACTTGAATACGTACCACATGCACAAAAGCCACCACAGTTACCCTGCCTGATAACAACCTCCCATGATTCCCTATTCTCCCCATTTTCAAGACTCTTTTTACTGTTAGAAAAAGTTATCTGCATTGTGATCTAAATTCTCTGGGGCAGCACACATCATCTTCCACTCTGTAAAACTGGATATTTTATGGTCTGTCACTAAAAATACCAAAACCAACATATCCATTTCTCCTACCTTCGACTTCTGTGAATTCTGTTTCAGAATTATTAGCCATGGGATAGTAATTAAGGTTATTACTTAAACCAGGCAATCCTTAGTCATGAGTGACAACGTAATTGTTCCAACAAACTGTTCCAATTATTATATAAGAAAATATAAAAGTCTGGTCTGATTGGCTTCTCTCCGCATTAATGTTAATTAAAAATTTAATTACCATATACAAAAACTTTAGATAAACCCTTAAATATTGTTATAGATTGTTTCAGAATGAGCATATATTGGCTGCTGTGCTTCAGAGTATCTGTTTCTCACAAAAAGAAAGAATGTGTTTGGTAATTGATATCTGCTGGAGGATGATACAGTTAGGGCAAAAGATAACCTGTTCTGTTCTGGTGCAAGTACAAGTACACAATGATTTATGAATGGAAGAATATGCAAGAGAACAGACTGGGAGTTCTGTATTTGCTGTTACCTTGATGATAAACTTGCATCTTCTGATTTCTCCGTGAATAACAAGGGTGCAAGGAGAGTAAGGAAAGGAAACAACAAGGTAAAAGTGCATGAAAATAGGGAAAATAGCATTTGCAATCCTTCTCATTCCCACAGGTTGCCTTTTAGAAGTAGATTTTTTTCTCATCTTTTATTAAAAAAAATTCATTGATGCAACATTTAAATATTAATGGCTCAATTTTTTTCTGCTTCCTTGTATTTCTGTAGCAATTTTAGTAGTAATAGAAGTATAGTTCTCTCTTACAGAGTTTCCCAAAGCTTGAGAAAGCCAAAAGGTATAGAAATTATAAACTGGATTTACTAGTACCTTTCTATTCCTAAAAACAGAGACAAACATTTTGGGTGAGCATTCCAAATTTGTAATAATGGCTTTAATGGAGTGTGATAAAAGTTCTTGCAACTACTGTAACAGGCAACTGCCTTGCTATACATGCTAGAAATTATTCCAATGTTTAAAAATTAATTGATTAGACTATATGGAGAAAAAATGATTAAACTGCTGTAAATTATTTTGAAACTGAAAAACAAGGCCCCAAACCCCCCTACCAGTATATTGTACCCCCAAGAGATATGAACTGGAGAGAGATTGCCCCTGTAATCAGACAATGCTGCTTTGCAAATATGCTGTGAAGCTGAAAACAAAGCCCTGAGAAGTACCGGTATTTTATTGATGTTATTAAAACACAAAGGTGACTACACAGTTGTAGGCCACAGCTCACAGGCAGTCAGAACTCAAGGATGTCTGGATGTTTACCTCTGGTTTGAGAATTCAGGTTAATTTTTTAGTCTGTTTCACTGTTAGAAACTTGGATATCATTTTCCAATGAGTCCCTTTCTTAAGTGAAAGATTTGTTTAAGCTTATCCTGCTTCTGAGAGATATTTTACTAATGTTTATGGGCACATGATTCGGTGAACATATCTTCATTGTAGTTGTTTTTCTTCACAAACCTTATTTGTATGGAAATACATGATGCTTGAGGGCTGGGGAGAAGCTAACCAGTGTTAATAAAAAAGAACAGATATTGGTCATGGTGTACCAAAACCATAAGAGTATTTGTGCGAGTTCTGGTTTAGCCAGAACTCAGTTAACATAGAAATAACAACACTCTTGAAGACAGAGTAACAGATGTAAGCTACAGCTTCTTATAAACCAGGCATTCAACTGAGCTCCAATCTACCAGATTATCATCAAAATAAAAATTTAAAAATAATGGCAAAATAATGTGAAAAAGACATACAATAAAAGCAGTTGGATTAAATAGCAAAAATTTTGCAAGACAAAGATGACACTGATTCCAGTGTCCAGAGTATAATAAACCAAGTAGGGACTCTGGCTACAGTAACAGAAGGACTGATGGGAAAATGGTTTAGAAGCTAAAAAAGAATTCTTTGCAGCAAAACTCTGACAAATGGAATAATGGGAAAGCAAAGCTCTAAGAGAGAAAAAGTGTCAGATTAAAACAACTTTCTTTTAACACTTGGCAATCATTATTTTGTATATGTAAGCTCTGATACAGCATTAAGAAATATTACTTTTTTAATCAATGTCACAAACTGTCCTATTAAGGCAAACTTCATTGGACAGCTCAGAAATTCTCCATCTATGGTACTACAGTACTGGGGAATCTGATACCTGACTATGTTAATTACTGAAAAAGATTATTCTTGCAATTATTGAGGAACACTTAATACATTTCCCAGAAATGTGTGAAAAATTGACAAAACTTAAGAATGTTCATCAAATAAAGCACTTTACTTTGGAAACTGTAATGAAATTCATGTGGGATAAGAAAAGAAGTATCTGGATTCCAATACAAATTTGCAGGCCCCACAACTGACTGAATATATACACTTGATGCAAAATATGAACGGCATCCTTTTCATACTAGGTTTAAAACATCCCTGAAAGTGGTATTGTGACAGTCACAAAATGTTTCTAGTTTTAATGAATACACTATTAGAAGACGTCTCTGGAAACAAGTGAAATATCTCTAATAGAGTTGTTTAATTTCTTTTTCCCCCTGCTTTTGGAAGAATTTCATTTTCCTTTCCTATAGTGTTTTGCTTTCTAAAATACTGCTGAAACAAGTTTTTTTAGATATTTCTTAAGGATGTTTTCTGCATCAAGCTCTTTTTCAGGTATGAGGGTAGCAAAAATACTTTGATACATACTTCATTGCCATGAAGTTAGTCACAGGCAAACCTTTTGCACAGTTTGATAGGTATTATGGGGGAAATCAGCAAGGACTGGTGGTGACCAAATATGAGTTTCTACAAAATTTGATACCATACCTGAATAATTTTCATAAATTATTTAAAAGATTATATGAATTTGCAGATGAAAGAAAAATGGTATAGCACAAGGATTTTTCAGAATTATAAACAAGAAAGTTCTGGTTTTCAAGGATAAGGTTAAGTCTGGCTAATAAGCAGTCACTGAAAAAAAAGTATTCACATATGTGCAAAATTTCTTTTGTTTGAGTGTGCAGCATGCAATATGTGTAGAAGCAGAGAGAGTTTACAGAAAATGGTGAGTCTGAAAATAGTCCAAGGGTCTATTTTATATGCAGCACAGCAGGTTCTTCAGATGAACTGCTGTGACAAAAAGTGCCACAAGCAGAAGAATACTAGAGCTTAGGAACAGACCTTGCTACCAAGTAAGGCATTCTGTGTAATGAAATGTTATTCATGTAGCTGCATGTTAACAGAAACTGAAAAAGAGAAGGGATGCAAAAGCCTTGAAAGCTCTCAGTATGCTGAAACACATTTATATGCCCATTTGTATTAAAATGAAACTTGTTGGTAAGTGTTAGAAAAAGAATAACTATCTCATGATAAGAATGAATAGGGCTTGTAAGGGCCCTTGATCAACCAGAAAGGCAATGTTTTAAAGGTAACTCATTCAAATTAGAATTGAAAAACAGCTTTTTTAAACTAATGACAATCAACCTTGGGAAAAAATAATCAAAGGAAATATTGAACTCCAGTTCTGGAAAATTCAGGTCAAATTGGAACCTTTACAGAATTACACTTTGGACAAAATTTGATGGAGTGAGTAGAGGGGTAACTGAGGGAAATTGAGAGTCTCTGAAACATGGGGTGAGAGATTGGATGAACTATAGGTCTTTCCTGATCTTCAGCTCAGAAAATTTCTTATAACACATCTTGCTTGTGAGAGCACAAAGAAGATTGCTTTATCTTGTTAGCATATTGTCAGAGACAAATAGAGACGTTATATCACATTTTAGGAATTCAGTTCTTCAAGGACTCATTTTCTCCCAGACTGGCTATGTTTTTTCTTGTTTCATTGATTTTAACAAGCTGAAAATGTCATAGGCATTTTCTGCAAATATCACCAAATGTTTTGTGTGTGCCACTGTTTCCATAATAATTTAGATTGGATGGTCTCCATCTTTTTAAATTTGAGCAGGGGGGAGGGGAAAGGAAGAGCGGGGAAGGGAGAGAGAGAGGGAGAGAGGAAGAGAGGGAGGGCGGGAGGTAGGGAGGGAGAGGGAGAGGGAGAGGGAGAGGGAGAGAGAGAGAGAGAGGGAGAGGAATATTTGGAGGTTGTCTCCCAGGAGATCTTCCAGGAGATCTCCAACTGCTCCAACAGCCCCCTGTGTGTCCTTGTTGCCTCTGTTGCCATCTCCAGGCTCCTGTGGCTCCCAATCCCCTCCCCACCTCTCCCATCCTGCTTTTTCCTCCCACTGTCCCCTGNTATAAATGTTTATTGGGGTTTTTTTTACAATTTTCTGAAGGAGAAATATTATTTTCCTTACCAATGTGCATCTTGGTGAACAGTCAGCAGACATAAAGGATAATTCACATACAGTTCTACAGTTTGACTCTCATAATGCTTATTTCCGTGTAAAAGGTTTTGTGTTACTATAAAATGTAATTTATTGATTATACTTATTTCACTGACAGTGAATCCAGACCCATTTAATATTTCAGAATAAGAATAAGCCTCATGTGAAATCATATTCTTAGCTTTTCTATTTTGGTAGTTTCTTTTGAGTCCCTAAGTAAGGAGTTGGTTTTTAGCATCTAATTTATTTACATTATTCCTTTAATTATCATCAGAAAGAGAAAATAGGGCGTGCACCAAAGGAGAAGATAATGAGCAAGAAATGAAATGGACTGAAGACATTTAATTACTGTCATTTATGTTTTTTCTATGTTTGAACTCGTGGTGAATCCTTGAAAAATCTCAAACTTGAACTCAAACACTGTGATGGTTTTAGTGTTTGCTATCTTAGGTATGACTAGAAGAACCAAAAAAAAAAAAAAAAACCCAAACAGGCCTACCTTAAAAGTTATAAAGATAGTTTATTCATTCACACTAGGAAGAAGAAAATAAGGAAAAATATGAAACTTTCAAAACATCCTTCTCTCCCCCCTAAAGCATTTACTTTCTTACACGTAACATAAAGGGACAATTTGTGGTTTTCAGTCCATTTTACCATTTGAAAGCAGCCTTTCATCAGTTCTTTCGAAGGGAAGTCTCTCTTAGAGTCATGGATCCCACTGACAACTTGATACAGTTCTCTTGTGGATTTTAACTGTCACAAACACACCCGCCCGGGAAAACCTGGTTTGTAACCCCTCCCATTGGCAATTTCCCAAGCTGCTTATTGGTCATGAGCTCAAAGAGAACACTGGGGTGTTACTTTTTAAAGATATTTACTTTAAAGGCAAAGGATTTTTCGTCTCAGGGAACAGAGATATCTTCTCACTTCTTCACCAGAGCAGGGGCCTTTCATTTTTCTGTCTGTTCAAGGATCTCATAAGATCAGTATCACTAGTACATCACAAACACCTTTGCTCCAAAATCCACACACAGATTTGAACATATCCCCAGGTGCTTATTTTTCCCATGGTTTAAAGGATAATTTTCATTTCTATCTCTCACTGAATGAAATTTAGCTTGAAATAACAATCTCCTCCAACCCTCCTCCCAAAAGTCATTTTAATCTCTCTCTCTTCAGACTTCATGCTCTGTCTTCTTTACGTTCACCCACGTCTCTTTTCTACTCACTCAAAAGGAGGATTTGGGTTTTGAAAAAGTTTCATCTGTGTCAGGAAAGAGTTAAATTTGGCCCAGCTCTCTCTCGCAGGCTAGCTCAAGCTGACAAGGCTGTGCAGATGAGGGAGGAATTCCTGCCGGAGATTCGGAGCTCGAGCAGTTCAAGCAAGTCAAAAATTTGAGCAGCCAGGAACGTGGATGGCTCCTGCCCACCCCTGGGTCTCATGGGGCATAGCTCAGAGCTACAGACCAGGGGCTCCAACCTCTTCACTCCCTCGCTGTAGCTGGGGGAAGCAGCAGAGTGTTTTACAGTTGCTGGAGACTCGATCCCAGCCGGGAAGGGGAATTTTCTCCTCCCCTCCCCCGGTCCAGGAGTTACCGGTCCCGGCACCTTCCCGGGAAAGGCCTGGCCCAGGCAGCAGCCGGCCGGGCCCGGCCCCGGGANATGTCCTTCTGTTTTGACAACATCCTGTATTTTGTCCAGATATTGTGCAAAACACTTTACAGTAGGGAAAAGCAATGGCATGAAGATACTGATCTGCAAATAGTCTTTCTGAAAAGACTGAAAAGACTTGGCTGAAGCAGAAGACAGGAATAGTTTTCACTTATTACTTTTTTTTTTTTTTGAATTTGGACTTTGTGTGATTACAAGACTACTAGAGATTTATCTAAACCATCTGAGTGCTCTCCTCTATATTGTACCAAAAACTCACTTGATGAAGTATTGCAAAGCCAATTTGGTATACAAAAAGAGACTTGATCTCACACTTATTTTCTTAATTGTAACCAAGCCAAATACATACTGTTAGATGTATATCCATTTTGTAAAATTATCTCCCTCAGAATTATTTATAACATGTCTTTAGACTGAGAGTTTTTCAAGTAATTGCATGAGTCCTCCAACACAATGTAATAAAATGTTATGTGATTGATCATTAATAAATGATCATTTGAGGCAACAGAATTATATAGGACAAGGATGACCAGACAGAAGAGGTGATACAACTTTGATAATTATCCAAATGAAAATAGGATTTTCACTTACACAAGGTTTCTTTGAGATACTTGCTGAATTGAACTTAAAATCTTAAGATGAACATGCACTTCAGTATTATTTTGTACAGCAGATTCCTTCAAAGCATCAGAAACCAGTTTGCAAAGACACAGAAAGCAGAGACAGAACATTGTGCAATGTCAGTCTAATCTGTTACAAATGCACAGAAAAAAAAAACTAAAACAACAATGATACAAGAGGACAGAAACTGTTTACAGGGATGTTATAGCTTTTCCAGTGGTAGGCAACAGGTGATTACTTGGGCATCAAGTATTCACTGGGATGGCAATATCTACAGCCAGATGCTGACCGTAAGAATTTAGGCCAAAATGGACGAAATTCATTAAGAACATGTTTTAATTCAAGCTCTTTTACAGCAAGAAGCAACAACCTTTAAAGGAACTCTGGAACAACAGATGAAAGTTTTTGAAATTTATCTAAACTGTGCAATGTGGTTCTTCTTGGGCAAAAGTGTGAACATGTAGGATTATCTGGGCAAAATGGAAATGGGGTATGGTACTGGAATATAGTCTGCAA
The DNA here is from genome assembly GCA_013401035.1 of Horornis vulcanius. Lineage (NCBI taxonomy): Eukaryota > Metazoa > Chordata > Aves > Passeriformes > Scotocercidae > Horornis > Horornis vulcanius. The sequence continues at coordinate 13,214 of VZUA01069257.1, forward strand.
CACTAATTTTCTGCATCTCTACTGCTGATGAAAACATGGAGCTAAAATCACAGGAGAAAGAATAGAGAAGACTAGACTGTGGATACCTTAGCTAGAACAGCTTTATTGTTCAGCAGCAAAAAAAAAAGAAAAAGAAAAACGAATATATGCTAGAAACTGAGCAACACTCATAAACACTTCTTTTTAGATAATCATAAACAACATGATTTTGTACTATTTGCATGGCAACACAAATGTGGCCTGTGAAACTTAAAAACTGTAAGTACTTTTCTCGCCATTGTCAATGCAAACACTTGCTTTGCAAGCAAAGTGCTATACTAGTGCAAACAGCAATATGTATGCTGCAATAGCGTAGTCAAATACCCTGTAAAAACACCATGTGCTTAGTTATGAGAGCAATTTTACTGCTGAGAGAATAAATGACTTGTACAGTTGTACTGAAACAGTGATAAGAAACAGACTAAATAGAAAACTTTACAACAGAAAGAAAAGCAAAATAAGCACAAGTAACTCGCAAATAGCGAGAAAATGAACAAGGAAGAAGCAAAACTTAGATAAGCAGGTCAAGAGAAAACAAGATCCTCTGGTGCAGGTTGGGACTGTGTCTTTTTCTATCTCTAGCTGCCTGGAAGAAGAGATTGACCCCCATCTGGCTACAACTTCCTTTCAGGGAATTGTAGGGAGGGACAAGGTTTCCTCCGTACCTCTTTTTCTCTAGCCTTAACTAGCGCTCGCTCAGCTGTTTCTCAGAGGAGTTACCCTCCAGACCCTTCAGCAGCTCTGGACTTCTTCCAGCACCTCAGCGTGTTTTTTGTCATGACGAGCCCGGTACTGAATGCAGAACTTGAGGTATGGCCTCAGAAGTTCCAGATACAAAAGGATGATAACTGCCCTGGTCCTGCTGGTCACACTATTGCTGATACAGGTCAGGATGCCACTGGCCTGCTGGGCACGCTCCTGGCTTATTCAGTCACTGTTGACCAGCTCCTCTGGCTCCTTTTCTGCTGGGCAGCAACCAAAACACTCTGTATCCAGCCTGCACCTCTGGATGGAGTTGTTGCGACCCCAAGTGTAGGACCTAGCCCTTGGCTTTGTTGAACTTTAGCCAACTTATCCACCCTTCCCAGAACCTTCTGCAGAGCATTCCAATCCTCCAGCAGATTCACACTCCCACACAACATGGTGTCATCCATGAACCTAGAGATGGTAGACTCAATCCCCTCATCGAGATCATCAATAAAGATATTAAACAGAACTAGTCCCAGTACTGATCCCTGGGAGATACTCTTGGTGAGTGACCATCAGCTGAATGAGGCACCATTCACTTCCACTCTCTGGGTCTGGCTGTGGAGGCAGTTTCTAACCTAACAAAGAGTGCTGGCTGCCAGCCTTTCCAGGAGAATGCTGTGGGAGATGGTTTCATGAGCTTTGCTGAGCTCCAGGTAGACAACATCCACAAGGCCTTCAACCACAAGGTGGACCACCTGGCTGTAAAAAGAGATCAAGGCCGTGCAGAAGCTGCCTTTCCTAATCCCAAGATAAATTTTTGGTTGTCCTGTATGTACTCCATGAGGGCACTCAAGATGACCTGTTTCATGACCTTGTCAGCACCAAGGTCAGGCTGACAGGCCTGTAATTCCCCAGATCTTCTCTATGACCCTCCTTGTAGTTACACATCACATTGGCCAACCATCACTTGTCTGGGACCCAGCTAGCCAGAACTGGCAATAAGCCTGATGTCTGTGGCTGAGACCACCAGGGACACAGACATCAAACCTGACCACATGGACTAGCTCCATGGAACTGCATGTAAACAGCTGATTTAAGATATCAGTGTTAAGGACAGTTTTGTGCATGCAATGATTATGATCAATGATGTGTAAACACGATCTCCGTGTGTGGTGTTTGCAATTTCTAGCTCTCTGATTGATAAATACATACATATTTAATAACAAAAATGTTTACTTTGGAATCAGAACAATGAATACAACATAAATTGAGAATTAATTGAGCCATGAACAAGTTATAGTTAAAGGACGGATGCCTGTAGAAGAGGGGCCAAGTGGTTGCATCTTCAGTCACAGAACAAGGAGCCAGAACTACAGATGAATCTGCATGACTCTCACAGGCAGCATTAGCTGCAGATTCACAGCTTTGGATTTCTATGTCAGCCATAGAAACATACTTTTTATCATGTCTGTATGTCCTACCTGAATATAACATGTCTTCCAAGTACAAAACAGAGAGTATACTGAGGGGTCTTTAGATGAGTATTAACCTAAAAACCTTAATCAGTCATTGAATATGTTTTTAGATTAATACAGGCATAGGTTAATATAATCTGTTTACCTTCAGAAGCCTTTTATACCAGCTGAGGAGGTTGAAATGACAGGTGTATAAATGAGAGCTGAAATATTCACATTCAGAAAGAAACTCTTGGAAAACCCTGTGACATTGGGCATGGGCTGGAGCGACTGTCAAGAACAAATTGGCAAATAAAAATCCAAAAGCTGTCTACTGCAGAGCTTCAAGCAAATAAATCAGTAGCTTTCTTAAGGCTCTAGGTCAGCTTCATTTCTTTTTTTTTTTCCCCTTTAAGTAAAGTTGAAATTATACAGCTTGTCTTCCCTACTGGGATTATTTTACAAGTTCTGTATTTGGGTAAAATGACTCACAATATTTTGGAATCACTGAAGAAGTTTCATTGTGTTTTACTTTGAAATCTCACTGTTTTTCTCCAATTCTACATGGACTCTCACCTGTTTCAGTTTTGACTATTATGGATAATACATTTCTTTCAAAGACAAGTAATGGAAAATTGAAGATTCTGAGTACATGAATTAAACTTTCTGGCAAAAAAGGACCATGCTACTCACCCAATTATATAAAGTGTTGTGAAACTTTTGGTTGTAAAATGATAAAAAATGGTGCTGCAAACTTGTTTAGAAACTGAGTATAAGCTTGATGACATCACATATAAAAAATGACACGTTATTCTTCAGACCCACATGACTGATCTTTTGAAACCACTCTATTTTTTTCTGATAACATGAATCTTGATGATTTCAATGTGCTTCTCTAAAAGGCTTAGTAAGAAAAGCTATTTGATCTCAGCCAGACCACACAGCTGGAAGAATGGGGGCAGCCATCATCTTTATCTTCAGATTATGGACAGAGGAAATCCCAGGGATCACAGAGAGCAGCCTAGTTCTGATGGATCTCCTACTGAAAGTGAATGCAGTGTTAATCTAAAACAGGAGGAGTACACTACTCAGATGAGGCAAATTAACATGTTTTGTCATTAAATATTTTGGCAGTTCAGGTTCCAACACACACCATGCTTCACACTCTGGGATTTTACCATCAACCTCCTGCATGGTCCAACTGTCCCTGATTCAGAGAAAAGACTGGTTAAACAAGAGTGAGATGGACAACAAGTTCAGTGATTGACTCTAATCCCCTTTTACACATAAGTTTATTGTGTGAAATTCATTCAAGCAAATAGAAGTGATTACTTATTTTGTGGAA
>VZUA01069259.1:9709-21477 GCA_013401035.1 Horornis vulcanius
TCCACAGTATCATAACAGCAGCAATCCAACCCAAACAAAAACCCCACAGACTCTTCTTTTCAAACTGTAAAATGAAAGTAGGTGTACTAATTTCTTCGGAGGAGAAAGAGTAGGGAAGATAGATGAAAAACACAAAACCTTGATAATGGTGGGTGAAGATGTCAGTGGACTAGCCAGAACCAGTAGAATTAAATACGCAGATTAGGACACAAAGAAAGCCTTCAGATATTGTAGGAGGGAAAATTCAAACCTCAGCAGTGTATTTGTCAGTAACAGTCATGGTACAGAAATGGCTGCTGTTTTTAATGTAGGAACAGGGGACTCAGGAAACCTCCTCAGAATGTATGATTCTGTTCCCTTTATTTTCCTGGCAAATCTATTGCTTAGTTATTACTCTAAAATTATCAAGTACTGATAAAATTACTTCAGCTCTGCCTTTCAAACAATAGCAAAATACAGTTTTTTCTTTAGTAAGTAGAAATTTTTTAGCATTCTGTTTAGGTCAGGCATCAACTGTAAAATACTCTCAGGTGTTCAGTGATGTAGTACCAAATGCGGCAAAAAGTTATTTTAGCTGTGAAGATGTATTTTTTTTTACTTGGAATACCTTAAATCAGTGCCTGTGAGAGATGACATCTTCACCAATTCCACCGACTTCCATCAGTTGTGCTTCCTGAAGGAAGTCAGCACACTCAGTATTATCACCCCTCATTTGGGAGAAGTGATACTGAAAGCATTGGGAGGAAGAATCTCACAGAGAGTAGGGCCCAGATGGGAGGCAACTCCAGATGGAGCACAACATGGAGCTGGCTATGGGTTCGTTGGGATATCTTTCCTAATGTTATAGCATTAATTTATCTGATGTAATTATTAACTTCTGCCTGGAAAAACAAGCAAAAAGAATTGTCAAGTCCTTTGATTTTGACTTTTACTTATTTTTAGGGTGTGAAATCATCAGCTGTCATGCAATTTTATGCATGACATAAAATTTATGCATTTAAGTTGCATTTATGCAACTTAAATATTATTTGAGGATGTTTGTTTCAACTTAGTAATTTTTAACACTGCTTTTACTGGAGTAAGACTGGGTTTCCGGAAGATACACTATGTGAATAAAGGGATTTAAAGCTTTTGATTTTCTTACAATAAACAGCAAAGTCACACTGATTTTTAAAGTCATGTATTTCTATTCCAATTGTTTGCCACTCACCATGCCATTATTTTTTAGAAAAGCCAGACATTCTGAAGCCAACTGGAACACTTTTTGAAGATGAAATCAAAGTCATTCACACAGTTTTGAAGATGGGAAGCTTGCTTTCTTTTTAACCTGTTGAAAGTTACTATTTTCTTCCATTTCAGCCTTATGCATTTGTTGTTAGTCTGATAAAATACTCAGAAATGCCCTTGAGACTTTAAAATATTGTGGCCTACTTAAACTCAGCCTTTATTTTTGAATGACATGCATATTACATCTGTTTTAGAAAATATATTTAAGCACTAGAAAATCTCCCTTGGGTGTTCAACCTTTTTTACCTTCTTATTTTTTTCCCCTCTCCTGTAGTTCTCCTGCCTCTGATAGATCGTATGGGAGATGCCAAAGACCAAGTTCGAGAGCAAGCACAGAATCTTATATTGAAATTGATGAGTGAAGCAGCACCACCCATGGTATGATTGCTTAATGCAGATTCAGATGGAGGCCTCTAGCGAGCTTATGACTTTTGTATGAACTTTGAGCATGTCACAATGTTATGGCGACTGTTAATGGTGTAAATGTTAAAGATACTCTTAATGGATTGACACTGATATATTGCTCAGCTAAAGATAAAAATCTTGGCACGATGTGATTCTGCATATTTTGCACATCATAGCTAAATTCTGAGTAGACTTTTTATGCCTTGTGACAGGGCTTTGTTAATTTAAGCATGTTTGAAGCATCTTCTTGGTTTGGACAATGGGAAAAAATAAATTTAATTAGCTCCAAATTTATTTAGAATTAGATTTGTACTTGACCATGTAGGACTAGTCCTACAGTTAAGGTGCACGTTTTCTAACAAGAGAATCTGGCTTTCTAGCTGTATGACAACAATGCTCTGTGAACTGTGGACAAAATGGGGTGGGGATAAGTTGCCCTCTGGCTTGTCATTTTTGCTTGTAAGGACTCCTGCTTATTAACTCAACCTTCAGTTCTAAACATTATGTGGCTTCCAGGTGCTTAATCTTATATATGTCTTGACTCTGAGTCTGAAAAATGGAGGACAAGATTATATTCTTGAATAGTGATGTTATTTGGAAGTCTGGAAAGCCTGGATGTGAGTAGGAACTTACTATGTGAGGTTTTAGTTCCTGAGGAAAATCTGAGTTCTAATTCTAGAGGTTAATAGGGAAAAAATGGGGTTTTGTATGCGCTAATTGCTGTCTTTGCTTATTCACAGATACAAGTTTGAATGTTTGTGTGCAGTGAATAAAATGTTGTGGACTTTATATTGAGTGAGAAAATTGTCAGTTGCTTTGTTTGCCTGATAAAACATGTAGTATGCTAGGCTGTTATAGAACATGTTTATCTCCCTTTAGCTACAGGTGTCATTGGGATTTAGGCATCAGGGTCTAGTAATATCATCCACAAAGACTTGCCTATATTTTATTCACAGGCTGCAATGTCTGTCATATTCATTGCCCAAGAGATGTGGCAGTATTTTTTTGTGTCAAAGTGCAAGTAGTTCATAAATGATATGTTACTGTGCCCAAGATGCTCCCAAATACCTGGCATACAGAGCAAAACCTCTACAGCCAACAGCATTTTGACCTTGAAGATACCTTCATTTGAACAGTTGCTGATAAAGAAATTGATGATAGTTGCATCATGCTAAGCCCTTGTCAATAAAGTTTTACATTGTTGGTCCATCTTTGTTTGTGCAGAGTTGTTAGGCTGTTCATAGAGGTGATGGAAGGAAATTTCCATCCCCTGTGAAGATGACTCTCAGTGTCAGAAATCATCTGAGATCTGTGAGGACCAAGGAAGAGCATGTGTGTAAGACAAGGTATATGGCTCTCCTGGTAACTCCCCCAGGGTGGGAGAAGCCTGGCTTTGGTTGTCTGCTCTCAGGAGAGCTTATGGGTCATTACAACTTTGGATGAAAAGCATCAATCATCCTCACAGCAGGGACCAAAACAGAGAAGTCTTTCCTGTGCCTCCAGCACTGGAATACAGAGCTTTATGCTCTCTGCTGCAGAGAGGTATCCCTTTAGAAGAGCTGAATGGAATAATTTTTTGAGGCTAAGTCCTGCAAATTTCATTCTAGTCAACTCACCTTGCCTCTTCTAACATGTTGTTGAATAATATTTAATTTATCCTGTTATTAATTCCCTTGACTTATTTTAGATGTTTGGGGATTTTTTTTTCTTTCTTTTATAAGCAAGAACTAGGTGTAGCTGTTTATGGGCAGGAAAGCATAAAAATACAGGTGGTATAAATGTGCATGAAAGGGTCAAAGAGAGGTTGACATCAACTCTTGCTAGGAACCTCTGAGAGTTAAAATTTCTAAGCAGCCATTTGAATTTCTCTGCTTAAAAAAAAATCAGTTCTTAAGGGATAATTCAGTGTTTCTTTGGTCTGCTTTGTTTCAGTAGTCTGCAGTTCTCTCTCTACCTGTTTTTTTACACATCTAGCAAGGAGATCTTTTTACCATGTTTGTCCATGAGAGCGGGTTAATTGGAAGGATGTTTTTTTCTGTAAAATTCTGTTCTTTGTTTTTAAGCTATGCAGTTTTGGCAAGCCATATCCTGCTCGTCTAAGGCTTGTTTTCTCTAAATGCAATGAAGTATAAAACAAACAAACAAAAACCCACAGATGGGTCAAAATTATCAAGCAGGGCTCTAATTGGAAAATTTTATGTCTGCTGTGAAGCGTGCTACCTCTTTATTAATGAGGATGCATATTCCCTGCTCTTATGGTCTCTGTTTTTGTTGATCAACAGCTGTTTGTGAGGGATTTTTTTTTTCCCCAGAAAGCCGATTGCAATAATTAGTACGTAATACATTTTAGCAGCTTTGTGTGGCGTCATTATAGGTTGCAGTTGCAGCACTCCGGGGTGCAGTTGGCAGGAGGGAGGTGCCTGGGCTGCAAAGTGTGCAGCTCCTGGCAGTGTGCAGCCATCCATTGCTAGGCAACGCTGCCCGGATGCTGGCCGGGCTGCAATGGCAGCGCTGCAGCTGGGGTGAGTTGCAGGCTGAGCCCGTGCATCTGCTGCCACGGAGAATCCCTGAGCTCCTGGGCTCCACGGTTGCGCTTCCAACGCCCTGATACACAGCTAGAGCACAGCAAGGAGATGGGAAGGTAACGGGATAAACCCAGGGGGCAGAGAGCCAGGGCGGGCAGAGAAAAACAAGTGCGCAAGGAGGGGAACGAGGGCTTAGCGAGCCAGGGGATCGTACCACAGGAAGCAGCACCAGCACGCAGAGGAGAACTGAAAGCAGAACAAAAATGGAAGCACAGGAATTAGAACGAGGAGGCAAGAAATAATCAAAAAACGAAGAAATACATCTGAAGCCAAAGTAAGGGAGAAGTGGGACAGCAGGATTATGGATAAGGACAAGCTAAAATGGATGTGAGGAAATTTTGGCGGGGAAACAGAATATGAAGCAAAATGTTATAGTAACTTGTGCTTGAGTCAGTAGTTTGTAATGTTAATGTCTGTTTTGTGTGCATTAACTGTAACAATTGTGTATGTCTTAAGAGCTGTTTCTGAAACAAGGCAAATGCTAGATCGCTGAAGGACGTTTTATAGGAATTACTTTTGGAATAGCATTAATCTGTGTTGTGTTCCATATTGTCCATTTCAAAAGTTAATTTTATCACTTTTCCAGTGGACCTGCCTTCTGTTATTTTTTTTGCAGCTGTTATGAATGTAATTATATGGAATAGAATTACACTGTATTGTGCTCCTGGTAATTAAAGACCATTATTTCTGCTTTTATAGTACATTTGGGAACGCCTTGCTGTTGGTTTTAAACACAAGAATTACCGATCCCGAGAAGGAGTGTGTTTGTGTCTTGTTGCTACCTTAAACATGTAAGCTTTTTGTTTCTATGGAGATGTAATGGTTCTATCCTTCTTCTAAATGTCATTTTTCTCTGAGAGTAATTCTTTAGGGAGTCTGATTCAATTAAATTGATACATGGGAAAAATCAAACAATTAAGTAGTGGGCTTTCTGAAAGAAAGCCTAAAGTTACAGAATTTTTATCTCTACCTAAAACTAGATAAAGGACTAGTAAGAGAGAGACAGAGCTTGATTGATGTCAGTTTGTACTCTATGAAATCTAAGACAAAAGTTCACTTCTGCAAAAATTATTTTCTGTTTTTTCTTAAAAAATACACTTTTTTTTTTAATTTTTTTTTTTTTTTTTAGTTATGGTGCACAGCCATTAATCCTCAGCAAGTTGGTACCACATCTGTGTATAGCATTTGGTGACTCCAACAGTCAGGTAAGGAATTCAGTACTTACTGGCCCTTGAACAGCTGTACTTTGACAGAGCATTGAAAGCAGAACAAATATAAGCATTGAAAGAAAAGCTGGTAAGAGTGCCTGTGTACTGCAGATCATTATTTTCTACCATGAGAGAAAGTAAACCTAATTTCTTCTTAATCAGTCCATCCACTGGAAGATGAAAGTAGGGTTGCAAAGGCAGCAGTATCACAATATACCGATCCCTTTAGTTTTGTCTTCAGAAGTTGCAACTACTAACTACTGAAAGTAGTTGTTTCTTACAGAGCATGTTGAAAGGAAATAAATAAAAAAAAGAAGTTATTGACATAAAAAATTAGCTCCCTCCCAGAGGCCCTTATATGAAACCTGCAATAGTTTGCCAAATTTGCTGATGATAACATTGTTACGTGTTGAAATTGTTTTCCAGTTGAAACCCACATGGCATTTGAGAACATGTAAGGACTGTTGTTAAAATCATTAAAGTAAGCAAAAACACCTGCAATGAAAATCAGGAAGTAGTTCATGGTGGTGACATCTGAACTTCAGAAAATCTTCCAGTGGAAATGGTTAAAATATCTTGATTTATCTGAAATTGTGTTTGAGGAAAAAGACTACGAATACAGTAACGGAGAAGCTAACATTGGTAGGAGATGGGCTTATAAACAGGATTGGTCTTTATGCTTAATTTCTGAATGCAGCAAAGTTCTTGTCTCCTCTGTGCTGCATAGCATTCTTCTGTTCTAGAGAAATTCTGTTGAGAATTAGTCCTGTTTGCTGATCATTAGTAAAGATGTAGTTCTCATTTTTCTAGAGCAATTGTGTGTTTAGTTTGAATTGCTGCAAAGAGCAATACTAAAGTCATTCCAGATTTTCTTTATAGAGAATAGTATCACTTACTAAAATGTATTTTTGGCAGGTTTTATTGTGATGACTATGGTTTAAAATGTTTAAAGAGGCACTCTGTCTCCTTTCTTTAACTGTTCTTTCCCCTTCCACTGTCCTGCCCTATTCCCTTTCTTGTGCTGATGTCATGCTACCTGAGTCCAGTTGAAATAAAGAAAATGCTGATCACTTTGGTCCACTCTTGTGAGCAATCCTAGTCTTCCTGAAGGACCTTGCTGTGTGTAGAAACAGATGAAAGCAAGGTGTAATTTCAAGTCTGAGTGCAGGAGCTAACTTCTGAAAGTATTGCCTGCTGTGAGCGAGTCCTAGATAAAGCACTTTTTTCCACAAATGCTATTCTTATGTCAGACCCAGAAATTCCCTCTAAAGCTGTTATTTCTAGGATTTTTTTACCATCTGGGAATGCTCTAACTTGGAACAAATGCCATCTTGATATAACAGTTTTATTTCCTTTCCTTTTCATCCTCACTGTTTCAACTGAATTGGCATACAGGGCCATAGAAACTGTAAGATTAGTGGCCTGTCAACAAATGTTTTGGTTTCTGTAACCCTGAAATAAACAATTTAAACTGTGTTCACAGGTGAGAGATGCTGCCATACTAGCCATTGTAGAGGTTTATAGACATGTGGGAGAAAAAGTACGAATAGATCTTACAAAAAGAGGAATTCCTCCTGGAAGGTGAGCTAGCTGTTCTGATTTTGTAATTCTGAGCCATTTATGTTTTACTGATAGTTATCTGAACTTTATACTCACTCAAAACTCTGTTTCAGAATTGCTGTAATTTTTATTATATATTCTAGTTAGTTTTGCCTTTCAGTATGATGTTACTAGAGTTCCTGACTGTGTTGTATGTTGATTAGTTTATATGAAAGAAGTCAGCCATTGTTTTATTTCTATCTTTGACTAATTAAGAAAGTTAGACAGAGCTTGAAATTGTGCTTAGTGAGAAAGATGTTTATTCCATAAAATCTTTAAAATTCCTTGTTAAAACAGTTTATACTTTCTAAAGTGTGTTAACCTCTTACATATTAACATACCACTTTACCATCACCTTTGTTCACTTCTTGATTTTGATAAAGCTGAATATGTCTACTACTTGGTGACAGAGAGAATATCAGACTAGTGCCTCATCAGACCCATGTAAAAAGCTAAGAGCCCTAGTTTTTATTGGTCATTTGTAGGATAGCAAAATACAGCTTGATAATACATCAAAATATGTATTCAGCTCTGGGGGCCCAACATGAGGACAACATTGACCTCTTAGTTCAGGCGAGAGCCACTCAATTGATTAGAGTGCTGGAGCACCTCTGCCATGAAAACAGGCTAATTGCTCAGCCTGGAGAAGAGAAGGCTCTTAGGAGACTTTAGAGCAGCTTCCAATACCTAAAGAGGGCATACAGGAGAGCTGGAGAGGGACTTCTTACAAGGACGTGGTAGGACCAGCAGCAAATGCTTTGGACTGGAAGAGGATAGGTTTAGGTTCGGTATTAGGAAGCAGTTCTTTACTGTGAGGGTGGTAAGACACTGGAACTGGTTGCCCATAGAAGCTGTGAATGCCCTGTCCCTGCGAGTGTTCTAGGTGAGGCTGGATGGGGCTTTGAGTAGCCTGGTCTAGTGAAAGATATTCCAGCCCATGACAGAGGAATTGCAACTGGGTGAACCAAAACCATTCTATGGTTCCATGAAAGGGCCATGGAAGAAGAGTGTTGAATTTATTGTTTTGTATTCCAGGCAGAGTTCAACCTGTTGAGACACGAGTTTACCCTGCCTATGAGAATAAGAAGTTGTACACATTCTCTTCTATGTAATGATAGTCTTGTTTTTAGACTAATGGATTGTATGGTTACCACAGAAGTATTAGGCCACATTATTAGTACAATTCAAAAAATTAAGTTTCCAAGCTAAGTGGAACATACCCAAGAAGATCTTCCTTGCATTAAGAGAGGGCTTGGACATGTTTTGGAACAGAGAATAAAAGAGTGCAGATAACACAGCCTTTTTGCAATGAATGTTGGGTCTGACTGTAAGTTTAAAGTTCGGTACTTACCATTTACAATTCCATTTAATACAAACTGAGTACCTCTTGGGATCCAAATAGGATTAAACACCATAGGTGCTTTGTATCCTCAGGACAATCAACAGCTTCTAATTTAGGTGCAGTAGGTGCCAAGTTGTTGTTTCTACTGTCTGAATCAGCTGAATACAAAATTCCCCCGATCTGAAAGCAAGCATGGTTGTATAATTTGCATTTACATAAAGAAGCAAGATTCTACTTGGTGCATGTTAAATGGGTTGTTGCCACTAAATCTCCCAACAGTTTTGCACCTGACAGTCAGGACTAGTGTTAAATTGTACATGAGCTGAGTGTAATTGTACAGTGCTGCGTCCTCTGCAGTAGGTTTCTGGTTGGGATGAAGAGGGGAGTTATGATTTGCTTGAGCTAAACATGAGACTGCTACTCTCTGTCCCATCCATCCCTGGCAGAAAGCAGAGTTCCTATAGTCCCTTCTTACTCCTTCACGCAACTAAAAAGGCGTTTGACAAAGCTCAGCAAAGACAGATTAGCTGTGTGGTAGCTCAGACTGTTGTTCCTTCAAAGGCAGACCTAATTTAAGGCGTTTCTTCCCCCGTGCCTGTCAGAGGTTTTTCCTTTGCTTAGATGCAGTAAAATTATCAGGTGGTTGTGCAGGAGCTATGATCTGTGGGAAAAAACCTTTGATGTAGAGTATCATCGTTTTTTTGAGGGGAATCTGTGTTCATGTTCGTGTGTCTGGGTAGGTTTTAAGGGTTTTAAGTATTACAGATAATCTGTAGTTCAGACACGACTGCTTTCAGTTGTTGAGTTCAGCCTTAAAGGACTGCATTGCAGCTCCTTTATTGTAGGTCAGTGCATTAAAAATTACATGCAAACATAAATATTAGCAGAAAAATCTGTTATTCAGTGTTTGGTGCACACATGAATCAACAGAATGTAGGCTTGTTTAGTTTGCATAACAAATTGCACATTACAGAGCTGTGTGTTGCTGCTTGAATGCACTCCATCCTAGAGCACTGAAAATAAGAGCTCCTGTCTGCTGAAAGGAAGGCAGGAAAGTTAATCAAGCATTGTTTTGAGAAATAGTTCAACTTCCTTAAATATGCAAATGGTATATACATGTTGTGTCTATACAAAGCCAAATACAGTCAGTACTTTAATAATAGTAGTCTTAAAAGGTTTTGTAGTCTGGTAGGGTTTGCCTTTGGAAAATACTGTATTTTCTTCATGGTTTTGCTGGACCTGTCGGAATCTAAGTAATGAATAAAATATGGGATTTTACTTTTGTAGTTCAGTGCTACTTATTTACTATTTATTTTTTTTTAGTGCATTTCTCTTCTTTACTGAGATTAATTGGTGAGTTTGTTTATAAATAATGTCAGTGAGTTCCTCTTTCTGTTATTTTTTAACTTAGAAGTCTCAGAATATTATTATGCTTTTTGCTTGAAGCACGTTCCTTTTCCAGAACAATCAGTATCAAGTCAGTGGCTGGAAATTTGGATGTTGTTTTCCCTTTTGTTAAAATTGCTGCCAGAGAGGTTTGACAGACAGTCTTTGGTGTCAGACCTGAAAGTAGTAGTGTTAATATATCTGTGAATACTCAAAGTGGATGTTATATTTGTTGTTCAGTGAGCCAAAAATACTGAAGAGGCTTTGTTCTCTGTGGGCCAAACTGAATGTTTTACAGTAAGGAATCTGTATGGCTGATCTTCCCCGAATGGAAATAGTATACATGGCTCTGGATAGCAATTACCTAGTCTGAGTGTTAAAAGCTTTTATCGTTGAGGAATTCATCTGACAAATTTCCCCGCTCTTGCTTGAGAAACAGAAATGTAAAAACCAGTCATTTGTTTAGTTCTTACGTCTAGGGCCACAATTTCATTTCCTAAAATATTGACGCATATTGCAATATCCATTTCTGAATACCACATTTTATATGGTATGCACATTCTACTTCTCTGTCTAGTTCAAGTTGTAGATGAGGTCCATCTGTGTGTCCAGATGTGGACACATGTCTTCAAGATTTTTTTTTCTTGAAGGGGGAAATACTGGAGAAACAACTGCAAAGTTTCATACGGGCCATTTCCTGCTTTAGACTCAGTTTGACATAAACAGCAGACTAGTTACCACCCGTTCTTCTTTATCCTGCTATTGACGGGGAGTGGTGCTCTTTTACCTCTTCACCACAAGGTCCACACTTTTAGGTATACCCCTCTGCCTGTCATGAAGAGTTGAACTCCATCAAGCATGTCATGAGTTAACAGCTTTTCAGTGTGAAGTGTTCTGCACATTCTATGGAAGCATCAATGTTTCCATGTTGTGTGCATGCCAGCTCAAGGTCTGTCCTAGCAGAGTACGTACATATTCCTCTTATTGGCCATCCTCACCACAGTTTGTTAATACTTTGATGTAGACCTCTCTCCTACTGGAGGAGAGGGTTTGGCAGCTTGCCGGATGCTCCCATTTAAAGTGCTACAACTTCATGCATTCATTCATTCACTGACAGCCCATCCAGCAGTACCTGCTGTCCCAAATGTGCAGTTTTTGTCAATGGGAATTTTCCCATCTATATGAGAAGTTGCAGAAGACCTGTCTTAAGCCTTTTTGGGAAAAGAAGACACTATTTCTGTCCACCAGTGACACATGGTGACTTCAATGATTGATTATGATTGCCACATCCAGAGTTGGGCTTGCAGATATGAGATGGAGGAGTAATTATGCTTCTCTTTTCCAAGAACATTCTTCATTGCTGGTAAAACTGGTCTTCATCCAGCCCTGTAGAATTTCTTGAATTCTTCTTGGCAGGCTCTCTTTTGCCAGGCGTGAAACCTCCTGTAAACATTCTTAAATTGACTGTGGTTGCAATAATTTTAGAGACTCTAGCCCATACTGCCTTGCTGCCTGTGACTGTGTGAAGAAATAAAAGAAGAAGGTAGTTAGAAGAGCAGGGTGGGAAGAGAGGGAGGGAGAAACTTGTTGTGAGAGACTTTGCAAAGTAGTAGTTACAGATCCTGTAAGCTCGTCTAAAGAGAGGGTTGGTTCTACAGTAGTGCTTTACCACATTGACAGCTGTGTTATAATGGACTCTTCTGTTGTTGTTGCAATTATGACAAATACTGTAGAGTATGCCTCTGGTTATAAAGACATGCTTTGAAAGTTTGAGGAGTGGCAGTACAGTGTGTTGTTCTCCAGCCTGCACCACTGACAATACAGTGTCCAGTGCTGACAAACACATTTTTTTATTGTTTATAGTTAATACTTTATCAAATATTTTGCTCAGAGTGAGGGGCAACATGTATATTATTGTAACATATTTATAACATGCTTTTAGCTTCTGTTTAAAAC
>VZUA01069268.1:22165-39337 GCA_013401035.1 Horornis vulcanius
CTGGAGCTGGAATTGGACAATTAAACCCCAATGTGCAAATGGACCAAAACTTATAAAAATGTAGACACCAGAGTCTCTGCCAGTGGGACCAGCCACCCCCTGCTTGAGAGAGAGGGGACACACCATGAAGTGATGGGTGGTTTCACCTGCATTACCACAGAGAGGACAAGAGCAAGAGGGATGGAGAACTCACCTCTGCCTTGTCAGTGCAGGTACATGACTTCAGAGGAAGGACAAGCAGCCTAGGAAATTCTTCAGGGATAAATCTCCTCCAGTTTCCAGGGGGCATGTCCTCAGGCAGAATCAGAGGCTGCTGTTACTTCCCATCCTCTCCAAGGGATGTGCTGGATTAACAACCCAGTTGGAAAATAAACTCAACTCAAGCTGCTCCCTCCCTCCTCTGCTGCTCCCAAATAACAGAAGGAATCTGAATGCCAACAGTCATGGCCAACTTCAATAGGACACCTAAGATGTTTAATTGCATGATCTTTTATGTTTTCTTAATTTGTAGCTTTTTCACAGTTGCCTACATACTTGAGAGTACTTGGGACACCATTTGTTTAAGAAGTGCTTTAACACCTGCCTTGGATGTGGGAACAGAAAAAGCCTTTTTTTTTTTTTTTTTTTCCCCACAAAAGCAGATTCTGAAAAATCAGTCATATGGGAATATTTATTTTGCAAGCTCTATCATCTCAGTCTCAGTATTAAAGATTGTATGGATTTGAGTATCTTAAAATACATTTTTAGTGCAAAAATAGTCTTTTTTTTTTTTCAGGGAATATGTTTGATATTAAATCAAATGAATGCTTAAAGATAATTTCTGATTTACATTAATATTTAAGATCCTCTCTACAGGTCTTTTATGGTTACAGCTGTGCACCAGTGCAATGTGAGTGATTCTGCTAAGTGAATTCTATCAAGATAGCCTTTTTCTCACAGGAAAACCACACTTGAGTTTATTCATTGATAATATTTTACTCTTTAAGCATTTTCTCGTAATTCTGATTTTTTTTTTGCCCAAGAATGTTATACTCTATCTATGCTTTAGAAAAGTTCAGCTGTGAAAGAAGGGACTTTTGAAAGGCCAAACCATGAATACTTATGAAGCCCTAGTGTTGATACTCCTCACATGCAGCACACAGCTCCCCTCTGGGCATGCTGCCAGCAAACACTTGCCACATGATGTAATTTTGAGAGCCTGACAATTTTTCACTGGGAAATAAAATCTTGGGGCACTGGGAGAAGAGGGAAAACCTTCATTTTTTTAGTTTTTTAATGGACATTACTAATTTAAGCAAAACTACTGCTTTTGTCAACGACAGAGGTGGGAATATTTAGAGCAACTGGGAAAAAATAGTGAGGTTGGAGTTGCTTCTTTGAAATAAGACTGAGACAGAGGAAGAGGAATACAAAGGGCAGCAAAACAATGGGACTTCAAAAACCAAACCACATAAAAAGACTTCACCAGAAGACAGAAAAAGGGATAATAAGGCATTCAGACAATGCACAGAGCTATTTGTGGCTACTTACAGGCAGCCTTGCCCTTGATCACTGCAGGTCGAAACAGCACAATGAATCATTGGTCACAATATTGTTTTGTTTTACATGGAAATAGAGAGAAAGAGTGACCAGAAAATACCATGCTTTCTTTGAAATGAAGGATTCTTCAAGAATGAAAGGGAATGGGGTTAACTGATAGAGTTGAGATTTTATTTTTTCCTTTACACACAAGAAAATAAAGATTTAGGGGTTTTTAAGTTTATTCTGGAAGGAAGAAATGGCATGGTGGGGCACTTGTATTTCGATCCAAAAAGTAGAGTTCAAAAATGTTTAATCAGATCTCTGCTTAGCTCTCCAAACAACAGAGAGGCACATGTAGATCAAAATTATGAATTTAATAAAGAATTTGACTGTTTGTAGAAATGGCAGCCATCAGAAAATTAAAGAGATTTGTATTAGCCAAAAGACAAGGAGACTTAGGTTTTTCGGGGTTTTTTTAAGCCTACTGGGTTTGTTGGTTTGTTTTTGGTTTTTTTTATTAGTCTCTCAATACCCTGACAACCAGTAATGCTTGTAGATGCTGAGGAAAGCTTCATGTGTTCTAACAAAAGTAGTCCTCACAGACAGTGGCTCCACTTGATTTAATTTCTGAAGAAATCATTGAAATTACACTAATAACTGATGAGTAGTAAAAGTATTTTTCATTTATGATTGTAGTGTAAATATTAAAGAACCTCTCCTTCAAGTGTTTGTTTTTCAGATTCATGGACAGTAGGAAGATTTTCTCATAGAATGAAAAGTCAGGCTCAGGACTCATATCAAGCTGTGATTTTTTTCCATTTGTGTCTAACTGGGTTTACAGATATTGTTAAGGACAAGCTCTTGCACACACACAGAGGCTTTGAAGGACTTTGTAGGTGTAAAATGCCAGTGACACAGGTTAAGATGCTGAGTGATTTCACAGAAATTTGTGGCTTTTCCCTGAGATTATCATGACAACTTCAAAACTCTGTAATCCAGTGCAACAGATGTTTTATATTTAATTACTTGGCCTCCAAACCTTGGCTTCTTTTAGTCTTTTACAGCATTTCCTGACTATGGTAAAATTAATGTCTTCCCTGTTTTTTCCAAGGCATGAACACTTCATTCACAGAAAATCCCTATAAGATAAGTTTATAACTCTCTGTTGCATGAGGATGAATGGAAACATTAACATTGGGAACCTGTTTGCAATGTTTATTCCTTACTCACTATGTGTTCTAAAGGGCACCTGCATTTCCCATTGATGCCAGATGCAGTTTTCAGTTATGCAGCATTTGGAAGCCTGACAGGCTTTTTTCAAGGACTGATGAGCAATGTCTTCACAAGCCTTGCTGAACTTGCTGTCTCCTCTGTGACCCAGAGACTTCATATGTGACAGAAGAAGTAACTCCAGCAAAACTGGAACATTTCAGTGTGGTTTCTCCCACACTTTTAACTCCATCCAGGAGCACAGACATTGACTCACATTGCTGAATCACCAGGTGTGACCAAGCAGATCCATTCTATTGCAGCAGCCCTCTCATTAGAGGGTAGAAATGAGCCGAGACACAGCCTTCTTGTTTATCACAGCATGAAAAGGGCCCTGGTTTATTCCTCTTTCCAGCTCAGCCATCCTGACCCCAACCATTCCCTGCCTCTGCCTGCAGCAGCTCCTGCTGTGGGTTTCCCTCGCAGCCTCTGGCTCCTGGTTATTCCCTGCTGAGCTCTGACTGCAGGGATCAGTTTGCAGGCTCTGACTGCAGCTTTTACCCAGCCAGACTGTGACTGCAGGCTCCACCAACAGGCTCTGACTGCACACCCACACTGACCTCACTGCAGGGATTCTCTCCTCAGGATCCTTCTTCTTCATGATTCTCCCTCACTAGCTCACCCAGTCCCTTTTATCACACTTCTCTTTATTGGCTGTAGCTGTGACTCACGGGGGCAAGGCTGTATTGGGTAATTAACACAGCTGCTACTTACCAGGGACAAGGTCACCCATATTCCCTTCTCCGACACATTCAATTCCTATGCCAGAAATATGCAAACCCTGTAATTTGGCAGTGTCATACTGAATATGTATAGATAGTGTGCTTGGAAATCAGAAATTGAATGTTTATGTTAATTGGCAATAAATCAACCTAAATTCCCCAGTCAAGCGTGCTTTGCCTGGAACAGTATTAAAAATAATTCACAGAAAACAGAAAAAAACCTCCACTATTTTTAGTTTAACTTATGGACAAGATGCCTGAGTTGAAGTGGCTTCTACTTGCAAGCCATATTTCTGTCAGGTCTCACAACAAAAGGCAGGAGACACAGGCTGTTAGTTTTAACTTGTGCAAAGGTTATTTCAGGTTTACACTATATATAACTCAAGAACTGTAGAAAAGCAATGAAGATAAAGGAGAAAAAAAGAAAACACAGGGGTTCTTGCAGTCACAGAAATAGACTGGACTGTGTTCTGCTGGAGATTAATTTGAACTAAATTACCTGATTTCCAAATTGGAGGTTAATTAAGTACTCTCGGAAGAAATGAAGCCAGCACAGAAGAGGTAGATTCAGAGATCTCACAGACAGAAGGTGAGTGTAGCAGAAAAATGTCATAGGCACTTGTCCCTTTTATTCATACTGCCAATTACTTTTCTAGTAGTGCAAAGTCATTTGTGTTTTAGCAAAATTTATGCAATAATTTACTGCTGCTAATGTGGGGCCACCCTTTTGCGTGCATTCAGAGGCTGCACTTTTGCTTTGATAGTTAAAAGCCCTTATCCAAAACAACTTTCTTCAAAACATAGCGATTTTTTTCAAAGGTACAGCTCTCAGCATTTGCTAGAAAACAGATACCAATCCTTTCATTTGTCTGCAAATTGTCTACACTCTGCCAGCTTTTTCTCCTATTAGTAAAAGACATGCTCTGATTTATCCCATCAGAGTGGCTCTTTCTGATTTATTATTTTTTTTTCCTAAGGGGTGATTAAAATGCATTGGAATATATATATGTGAACTTGATAAAATACTTTTCAGGTGTGTGGAAGTGTTTCTAGTATTATTTTTGTTGATGTTCGATATGTTACACATGTCTCACGGTTCCACAGGCAGTAGATTGCTGGATATTTCTAAAAAGTTGTTACGTGTGGTCCTGCCAGATTTCTAGTACAGGAAATTAGTAATATCTGTATTGTGATAGGCAGTAATGGTTTCCATCTGTTTCTGACATCAGACAAAGTTTTGTCTTCTGCATGCTAAAAAAGACACAGTTACTGAAACTTTAGCTTCCATCTGCTCTCACACCTAAACATAAGCTTGTCTTTACACAAACCCAAGAGTTTCAGAACAACACAGGGTAAACAATGAGTGAAATGATTACAAACAGTTGTAGTATGTCCCCTTCTGGTGCTTAGTGGTTATTTTCGGGTTATAGCTTGTGTCCTTGTTTCATGCACATCACTTCATACAATGCTGAGAAACGTCTCTGCAGTGATTACTGCGCATTAATCAAACTAAATGGCATCACTGGGACAGAAACATTTATGACTACATCCCAAAAAGGCCATCAGAGAGTTAAACGAGTGCCTTTCACTGGTTCAGCTGGAAAGGGGTAGGAATTGTAAATGGATTGCACAGAGGAAATTGCAGCTGTTAAGAACACTGTTTAAAGAATGCAGCGCTGAAAAGCCTAGTTTTTAATCTCATTAAAATTGTAGCACAAACTGACAGAACCAGAAAACTCAAAGCTAAGGTCATCACCCCGCTGTTAATGAAAGCTTCTGCTGTAAAACCGGATTGCGGGAGTGCCACGACCTCAATGTGATGAATTCTGATTTAAGTGCTTCTGAAGAAATATATATTAATCAAAAGACTGTACATACATGATTCAGTTTAACAAATTTTTGGAATGACAATACTTAGTTGAGTTTAGGGATTTCTGTAATAATTGTTGAACCTGATGTGACCATTTTGATTAATTTTATATCGTGATGTAAGGCACTGCTCCAGAGTGGCACCAGCCATAAGAAAGAAGAATTTTTTACCGTTTTTTACCCATTCATATACAGGGATGAAATGATAAAAGTAGGAAAAGGATACAAAGGACAAACTTTTTATGCTTTCAATGCTTTAACAAAGCAGTTGTTATTTATCTGAGAAGTAACGTATAATATTAGCAGTTGACAGTATGATTAATGCCACATTTCAGTTGACTACCAGATGACAGAATTATTCATGACTAAAAACTGCATTTGGAAGACTATATTTGAGCAAGGGTACCAATACACAGCATGTAAACTGAACATATAATAGCCCTGTTGTAATTTAAAACAATGGGGGCTTAAAACTTGGAAGAACGCTTAAATCAATGTTTCTCTCAGGTTTTTGTCCCTGCTGCCATTGTCTTCTCCTTTTCTTCCTACACACAGAGAAAATTAAAAATAACTTGCACATTTGCATAGGTTTTTGATACCAGTTTACAATTATCATGAAAGCTTTCTAGATCTGCAGAAGGCATTGCAAATTTGAAATCCAAAAATAATTTCCTGTCCTGGAAACTCTCTTAGTTCTTTGTGTTCACGTTCGCAATGGCTGCTGAGAATTCTGTATGTAAAATTGATGAAGATATGCCAGGCAATTTATATATGCTGGGGACATGCTGGAGGAAATCAAGAGCAGCTGTCTCTCACGTTGTGCTGTCTGTCTGGAAAGGCAGCTCTGCTCAAGTTCTCTTTTAGTGTGAATTTAGAGAACCAGGGGACAAAGATTAGGTTTAAGTGATTAGAAAAATGTGCTCACTCAGGGCTTGTGCTGCAGCTGTAATGTGGAGTGTGATTGAGAAACACAGCCTCTTCAACAAGGACTTACTCATTTTTACAAACAAGGCATGCTCTCCCCACCCCAAATAAAAACAGAATGGTAACATGGAGGTCATATTACTCAGCCTTTATTGGAAACAGGCAAAAATTTTACCTAATTTCCTGGGTACTAAGAGGTTTTTTACACACGTGCCAGTAGGACATGCCCTAGTGTATGCTGGGCAGACCATGAGGTGGAAAGGTTCTTCTGTGCAACTTTACTTTTATTTCCTTTTCATTTTCCTAAAGCACTTTCAGCCCATTCTCCTGCTGATATATCCCTTTTAATGATCTATTTTCTCTTTCCAAGTAACACAAAGTGCTGACCTAAAAAGCAGATAACTCCAAATTAATTTTTGTCCTTTGATTAGAACTTGTGTAAGTAGAAATGGAGAAGCTTTGGTGCCTGCAAAGGAAGTGGGTAACATCTTTGAAACTTGCATGCCTTTGTCACTCTAAAGGCTTCATCAGGTTGCTGTGAGTCTGCCTTTGTCTACCTCTTTTGCTTAATAATTGTCCTTAGGTTAATGTAGGAATTGCCAGAAATTTTAGGGGGCCAATCAAGGAAAAAGAATGATTCATGTCTGTGAGTCATATTTTAAACTTACAGGATAAATGGATGGAATAGAATGTATTTGATGCTGTATTTGAGAAAATTTACAGCAGCCATACTGTATAATTGGCTCCAATCTTTCATTTCTTCAACAAACTATCCCTTTGTGTTAGCAAGAATTCTTTCAAAGCTTTTCTTATGATTAGATTCTCAATATGTTTTGTACATATGAAAGCTAACTCCATTGAAAAAGGCCAATTTCAGCTTCATTAAAATAAAGTTGAAATCGAAGAATTCCTGACATGAAGAAAGCACAGACAGACTTGCATATAAAAATCAGAAAGAATTTGGCCTTTTCTAAATGAAAATTTGATTCAGCACAGCTCTTCTAGGACTGGATTTTTTTATGCTTTCAAAAGGTATTAGAATCATTAACATTTATATCCGCCAGAAAATATCTGATGCTCTTTACTGAAGTTTGAGCATTGATAAGAGTTTTATGTTTTCTTGGTTTGTTTTCTTTTTTCCAGAAGAAAAGCTGGATGCAACACATAAAAAGGTGTCATGGTGTTTTTGTGGAATGGCCACTGACTGATATGTAGAAAAATTGTTATGGATAAACTTTCAGTCTGCTTGAATACACCTGTAGTGGTCTGTTAGTGCTAAACCTTCATTTTATTCTGTTAGTGTATCATAGTTTTACTCAGATATCCTCAGATTGGCACCTGAGATCTAAGAGCACATAGATTATACTCCCTGAATTGTTTGGTTTTGGTTTGAGTGAGGTTTTTTTTTAGTTTTGGTTTGAGCGAGTTTTTTTAGTTTGATTTTCTAATGGCAAATAGCTGCAGGAATTTGTGTCTGCACTAGAAACTGCCCTGGGCGACTGTGCCACCTCATTTATGGTTTACCTCTTGGAAATTCTGAGATTCTTTACATCTAGAGGGATTTTCACGTCCTTTTACATTTTCCAGTGTTCATTGGTGTTACTTTTGAAACACTGAGAGAATTCAAACAACAAATGACTCAGAAGGTACCAACCACATGCATCAGATGCTGCCCATGTTCACATGGAGGGGGCTCTCCGTGGTCAGCAACACCACTCCTGCCACTCCCAGTGGGAGGGAGGAGAGATTTGGAACAGCAAAGGCGAGAAAACTCATCAGTTGAGATAAAGATAGTTTAATAAGCAAATAAAAAAGGAATAGGGGAGGAGGGGAGAGCCCACACACAAGGGATGACAATGATGCAATTGCTTCCCATGCTCTAGAAGTACATTGCTGCCCAGCCAGTCACTGAGCAATGGTTACCCACCCTAAATGTCCCTCTCTGTGTCAGTTTTCCACAGTTTCTTCTCTTCCCCTTTCTTGCCCATCCCCAGCCTTCTTCCTGCAGGGGCAGAGTGGAAAAAAGAGACACCCTTGATGTTTTAACACTACTGCCAAACTGGTGTGTTACCAGCACTGTTTTAGTCACAACAAGGGCACTGAAGGGACTGCTATGATGAAAAGTATTTACACCTCAGACCCATCACATTAAAAGAAAGCAGACATAAATGTTGACTGAATACCTTGTAGACTCATATAATACCAAGTAATTTTTCATAGTATTGGTCCAAGTTGTTCAAGTTTGACTTGCAGCAAGCCTTAAGATCAGAGGATGACTAATGTTTCTGAAACACTGGAGAGAAAATAAGACAAGTGGTCTGACTGTTATTACAGATCACAGAATCAAGAGAATCATTGCTTGGAATCAAGGTTGGAAAATACCTCCAAGATCATCAAGTCCAACCTCTGATGTTTATAACTACATGGCAGTCTCAGGGATGATTAAAATCTCCTAGAACTCAACAATGATTCCAACTGGAAGCACAGTTGGACTCTATCTAGGATATGGGTGAAGATTTGAGTAATTTCACAAGCTACTATGTATTTTTATGTAAAACAGTTTATCATGGCAAGAAAACCCATCATATCAGCTATATAAAATTGTTTCTACTTACTTTCAGCAGCAGTTGCTTCAGAGATGCAAGCTGGTTAGCACTTGGAGACAGGAACCAAATAAATTTATTTCAGAGTGTACTAGAAATCTGACAGGTGGAATATAGTTGTCAAAACTGACATTTAGCTCATGCCACTCATTTGACTGTTTCTTCTGAGCTGAAACAACAGGATTCCAGTAGAAAACAGTCAGTACTTCAGGGGACAGTTTATTGAGAAGAAATCACAGAGCAATTTCTCCATATGCTGGGATACTGGCTGACATTAGCATGACAAATGACCACCTATTGTCAAGGCCTTTGAACATGTCCCTGTTAATGTTTTGCCCACAAAAAAAATTAACAATTACTCTTTTTCCTCCTAAATATTTTCACATATGAACCAGGAAACCAGTCCTGAAAATATTTTTTTATTGGTTGCTATACTTTTAGCAAGGAATTTTGAAAAGCCTGACCACTGTTCACAGGTAGGAGGTACAAAATTCATTTACAATAGAGACTTCAATTATTCAGGCAGGGTCTGTACAAACTCAGCTTCTTTTCATGACCAACAATGCTACCACACCTTTTGTGGTTCAAGTCTGCCTACACAAAACAACCAAGCTTGTGAGGACACTGACTCTCCCCATTGCTGTGGCTACAACCATTAAACATTTTAACAATAAGAAAATGAATTACCTTGAACACCTTTGTTAAATTGCTATGTTAATTTTTTTTAAAATCACAGACAGATATATTTTATATTCAAACAAATTAAGGGTTTTACCTGTTACTTTGCAAAGACCATATGCACCAAACCCAAGAGGCTACCTGCAGAATAAAGTAGGGTTGGTCTAGAAATCATAAGTAGTAAAATAATTATTGTCTTTCCAGCGAGTAGTGCCTTCTTACTGTAAAGTGCAGCTGTGTATAAAGACTTAGCTCCTAAAATTTGTATCAGAAGAAATGTAGAAGGCAAATCCAGCCTAGGCAGAGCTTTGCGGGAATTGCAGGCTTGCTGACCTTTCACATGGAGATCTTTACACTGGCTTTGACTCACTATGTCTGCTGGTACGGAAAATTTGGAGCAACTGCTTTAGAAAGTGCAAAGCTGTCTTGAGGGTTTGTTTTTGCCACAACCTGTCTGCAAAAAAAAAAAAATTGCCCTGAGATTTGAATGTTTTGAATGCTGGCCAGCCTCATTCTTGCTTTGTTTTCCTGGCAAAGCTGCTGTTCTTTTCAAAAGGCACAACACATGGTCACTTGTGAGACTGGCCTGAGGGGCATGGCAGGGCTCTGTGTGTGAGCTGTGTTCTGTCTGACTGTTCTACACAGCAATTTGCAGATATTAACTAGCACTAGCAACAACAGGATAACATTTTTGTCGCCTTACAAAGAGATTATTAGTTTTTAAGGACTAGAATGCCAATATTCTGGCTGGCAATGCACACAGAACTGAATCTGGTATTTCTTCCCTGTCTTCATTACATGAGCTAGAAAGATTATAGCTCACTCTGGTGCACGTTGCACTGGGGTAAAGACACCCAAGGAATCAAAGGCAGTAGTGACACAAATAGAAGGACCATAAAATGAAAAGGTTCCCTAGGAAAAGAACATTTCTTGTTGTGGGGAACTGACCTTGACATGCTGCTGGTTCCCACCCAGCTGCTCTCCCACCACCTCTCCTCAGCAGGACAGGCAGGCAATAAAAGCCAAAAAAGCTCGTGGATCAAAATAAAGACAGGGATCATGGTCAAAACAGACTTGGGAAAAACTCACCAAATTAATTAAAACCCTGGCTCTGACACCTGGAGCACCTCCTCCAATCTTCTCTCACCTTGGTGTTGTGGGATGGATTCTTACACTCTTTTTTATCTTTTTCTTTTTATTTTCTTTTTTTTTTCCCCTTGTGTCTCCATTCCTGGGCACACTTTTACCCTTTCTTAAATACATTTTCCCAGAGGTGTCACCAGCTTCACTGATGGGATCAGCTGTGGCCTGTGGTGGGGCTGTTGTGGAGCCAGGAGGAAGCAGCTGGGAGTGGCTGCCACTGTCTGTGTCCTTCCCAAGGCTGTCCCTGGCATTTCTGCACAGAGCTCTCCCCCCACACACCTCCCCTGCTGCCAAAACCTCACCACCTACACCCAGCACATTTGCTTTCTTGATCTGTTGAAAAGACTGCAAAGATATAATTAACATTCTCAGTGAAGTGAAGTCTTCTCATTTGTTCCCACATTTTATTTGCTGACACGCATTTTAAGGTTTTAATAGTTTTCTTGCAAAAAAAACCCACAAATCATGGAAATAGAAGCTCCTAGACCTTTTCAAAGGATTCTAAGGAAAGGACCATATCTGCCAAAATGACTCAAAAGAGTCAGATTCCCAGGTGTAGTGTAAACTTTTGAAAATGTTTACAGAAACTGACAGTTTTCCAATCTTGGGTAAGTGTCTAATCCTTCTGTGGAACAGCTTGTCCTAGTTTTCATTATTTCTGGCATAGGAGGGTAAATTGCATGCAAGATTCATCATTTCCTCCTGCTGTCTAAAATCACTTTCTTTGAAAAATAATCTATGGAAATTACTTTCCACTCACAGCCACCCTTCAACTTGTTCAGGTTGAAAGCAGTCCAGTAAATCAGCAGTTGGAAAAGGAATAAATGGGTTTTTTTCTCTTTTCCTGATGCCTTTCCCAATGCAGTTACCTGTACCACGTAAGCACCAAAGGGTGCCACTCCAGTGGCAACATCTGTTGGGAATGATGCAGAAAGTGGCAAAATGAGGGAGCACAAGGGAAGGAAACACTGTCCCTGTGACGCTCCAGCTTTATGAATTGAATGCAAATTGAATTCCCTCTGCTTTCCCAGGGATGGAGGAATGAATAATTTAAGGCCAGAAGGAGAAAAGGTCTGTTAGATGTCAGCAGATGAAACATGGCTGAGCCCTGTCTGATATAGTGGAGACAGGGTTTTGGTTTGTAGTTTTACAAACATTTTCTTGTCTAGGCCTCCCATATTTTGGAAAGGGCCCTCACCTATTAGCAAACATCTATTCTTGCCTAGAAATTGAGTATATCCAATTTGGAAGGGGTGATTTCCATGTCCTTCTTAGAAGTCCTCAAGTTGTCTCTTTGGCCTCTGTTTTCTTTCCTCTTGGGATAAAGTTATGGCTCTATTTCATTCACCAGGGGTTTTTTTTGTTTGTTTGTTTGTTGTTGTTGTTGTTGTTGTTGTTGTTGTTGTTGTTGTTGTTTTTGTATTTTACACAATCACTGTATGTCTACAATGCACAGAGTCTCCTGCATGCTCAATAAGCATTTACACAGACCTTCTGTCTTTGTGCACCTTCTTTTCATACCCTTCATATGGGCAGCAGGAAAAGAAAGAGAGAGAGAAAATGTCTTTCCCTTCCATGGTCAACCCTTGTGAACTGAGCCAGATTATCAGCACTCTTCATTGTGCTTAGATTCCTCTAAAAACTTGTTGCAAGGAATAGCAACTGCTTAATTAAATTACTCAAAAATAATACTATGAAATGTGCTCCCAAAGCACATTTAAATTACTCAAAAATAATACTACGAAATGTGCTCCCTGAACCCAGGTCTTTCCAGATACTGACGCTGTTATTGTACTGAAATAATTTCTAAATGATGTTAGGCATTCTTCAAAAATATGGGGGTTTTATTTGTGGATGCCTCTGTCACTCTTCTGACAAGCTGTCCAATAAAAATATATCAATTAGCATGAAACACAGATCTCACATTCGTTGCTTTTGAGTGGTCATCCATGCATCTGATAGCTTGATATCTGATGGCATCATTTTCATCTGCCATTTTATGCAAATCACTGCAGCCCACAGTTCAAGTAATTTTTTGCCTGTTTATTAGGTTACTGTCTGAAATGTAATTTGTTTTCAGTCTCAGAAACAACATATTTTCTGGTTCTGTGTTGCAGATTTTCAGCTGAATGCTTTCAATAATGCCAGTATATAAACCTGATTTTCCCACAATTTATCCTATAAAGAGATGGAAGAATAAAAGCTGCAAAATGGTCAATGTTCTTGCAGAAAAATTAATCTCCTTTCTCTTTACTTATGGCAAACAATCCATCTGGATAATTCCTGCCAACTGCTTCTTACTGACTGTATTCAGCAGGTATAAAAATTTATTTTGATGGAGTTTGGTTCTTAACTTGCAGAATTGCCTATGGTGAGTGCTTACTATAATTAATATTAGTTACCAAAGGTACCTATTCACATTTGTAATAAAAATGCAGGACTTGTGTTTAAACTGGCTGAACTGCCTGATTTCCACCACCTCAAAGCCAGGAATCAGTACCTAAAATATGGATGTGCCATCAGCAATGCTGGCTCAAAAAGGAGTCTGAAACTACTTGCTCACATGCTAGTTACAGAAAGGAGTATGTGGACTGTTGAAATGTTTTAGTATTCTTGCATTTTTCCATGTTATCCTTGGGAAATACAGGAATTTATCTTTTTTGCCAAAATTATTTTGTTGACGATTCCCTGTTTGTTCAAGTTTTAAGACTGCCCAAACTCTATAATTTCTTGTGGTCTGCTTTCTTTTAAATTGATTTTAAAAAATATTAAATGCAAATTGTCATTAACTAACATTCTGTCTCCAGCTATGCAATTCTGTAGATAATCCCTGAGAATAGGATTAGTATGAATTAGTTTTGTTGAGGATTCCAAGGCTACTCAGCTGCTTTAAGCCAGACACTCTTTTGTGTCCTTGCTTGAAGAGATCTCCTTGAACACAGATTGGTAAAATATCACACTGCTCCATGATAAAGAGGGAAATTTGACATTGAATGTCCTCCACAACCTTCAATTCAGCCTGGTACAGATTCAGAGCTGTGGGTGGATTGCAGTGAGCCCTGGGGCCAGGTTATCGTGGCACTGACAGTGAATTTGGAGTTCACATTACATCAGGGAACTTTGGATGAGAAGATGGGAATGAACTGAAGCTTTGGGTTTGTTTTGTTTGTTTTCTTTTAGCTTTGTTTGTCTTTTTTTGCCTTGGTTGGTTTTGGTGGGGTTATTTTAAAGTCTATTTTATTTATGGTATACTCTAGTTATTTTGCATAAAAGAATCTAGTTTTGTAGCACTAGATGGAGAAACAGTCTCTCTGAATTGCAAAGTCAATATTTTACAATCTAAAGTCAGTGAACCAGTCTCAAATAGGTTAAATATATGATTGAAATTTAAAAAACTCAGTGATAAAATAAATATTAAAATGCATCTTAGCTTGGCATATAATAGAGAACTGGTGTAGAATGTGAAGCCTTCAACAATTTCTGAGACATTTTGACTGTGTTTTCCAAAAAACCAAATAGATAATACACACCTCAAGAATTTCTCAGTTCTCTAAAATACACTTTTTAAGAGTAGAAAAAGATCTGACAACAAACATTATCTAAAAGCTCATGTTAAATTATACAGTGTCATTTTCTAGTAATCCACACATACATTGCTTAATACTGCTTCTTGACAAGCTTTAAACAAATATTGCAGGTCTTTAAATGTACACATATAGAATAAAGAATAAAAAGGGTTTTTTTATTATTCTTCTATCAAATAAATTATAGGCAATGTTTCTGTCAATAATAGAATTAATATCGATTTTAGTGGATGTCAGGAGCAGCTAAAATTGAAGAAAATGGAAAATTCTTTTAAGGCAGTTTCAAGACCAGCAAATCTCATGATCATGAGATTATTTGCAATCCAGGGTGAAAGTGTTATGCATAAACTGGTGGTGTTGTTGGCATATGGACTACAAGCAGCATGGTTATCCTTAGCCAGGATTTTCAGTCCTTGGTCATGAATTTCATATAGATTTCTTCCAAACAATCTGAATTATTAGTATTTGTAATATGTACCAAGAGAGAGAGTGCTTATAAACTCTCAAAAACAGCCTGAGGGTTAGTTTTAAGAAAAAAATACTATTTTTATGAAAAGAAAAGAAGTCCAATATTTCATAGATGTAAAATACATCATTCTGACTAAGTTCTTGATCCAGATCAATTTTTAAGATTAATATAAAATGTCAGTCTAAGCCAAGCTATTTCCTAATTACAATACAAGTGTTTTTTGGCCTATCAGATTTTACCACACCATGCTGCTAATGCTTCTAAGTCAATTATCTATTAAAATACTCCAAGTGGGTCTTGCTACAATACATCTTTCATAGTTCTATTTCTCAAAAATATCTGATCTATTTGCAAGGTCATCATCTGAAACTTGTTTCCAGTTCCATTTCTCTCTCAGCAATGTCTGTCCTATTCCATGGCCTAAGTCAGCACATTTTATCTCAGATTTTGCACACAAGAGTATGTGAGCCTTCTGTCAGGCTTTGAGAATTCCCTACAAATCCATTCCCCACAAATATTTCATTTAATCTTTGCAGGGCTTGAGACCCCTCATCACCTCCTTCCACGGAAACCTCAGCAGGGAGGCTGAGAGGGAAGCAGAGACTGTGCAATAACCACTTGGCTCCACTTCCAAAACAAGAAGCTGTAACATTTTTAACAGCAGCCCATCAGCTGAACGAAGGCAGTTTTGGTCAGCCAGCAGAAATCTGGCTGGATTTTATGAGCAGGGTCCATTTCAAACACCTGTTAAGCACAGAATGTGGCCCTTTCGAGACAACATCAAGTCCTCAATTTCCTCCATTTTTTTTGTTGCTTAGCTACCATGGTTCTGTGTGCACTAAAAATATCATATTGGGTGATGGACTAATCTGAGGAATAGCTGTAGCAAATTACAAAAATCACTGCAAATGATGGCAAAATTGCAAAATGTAGCCACAGTAAGTACAGAATTGAAAATAGTCATAAAAGATGGAAATAGTTATTTCACAGTTATTTCTGAATCCAAGTTTATATTTCCATACCTGGAAGTCTTGTTAAAAAAAACAGATCATGATTATCTATCTAATTAATATGGTAGCAACACTTCAACTGTGGTTTACCTGCACCTGCAATTAATATTACAGTCAAATTGCTTTATTCATTCATCACTTAGTTTACAGTATCTTTCTTCTGACAAAGCTGAGGGAAAATGTTTACCTGGGAAATTCCTTGCTGTAGTTCATACTGTCTATCATTGCAATCAATATAATTTATCTCTTCAAATAGAATTTAAACTGAACACTTCCAGGGATGGGGCAGCCACAACTTGTCTGGGCAAAGATCTTGGTGGTTTCTTGAAATGTTATGCTGTCTCTCGGGTTTGGAAGTAAGTTAGAGTTCTAAATTTATGGGTATTTTGGCCAGTTCTTGCTTGTATTAATTGAATTTTTACTGTAATTCATGGGAGAGTTCTACTCATGCTTTCATACACTGTTTTCTTCTCTTTTTTATGTCCCATATGGAAGTAGTACATTTCAAAATATAGTTAACATCTTCATTCTGAAGTCCTCAGTATTAACTGAACAGGTCTCAAGATTATTTTCTGCCTTTCTTATGGATGTTGCAGCACTGGACTTCCTTTCACTCTGTGAGAGAGAGTGATCCTTAATCCACAAACATAGGAATGCACATTTCCAGGTCAGACAGTTTTCCCAAACTGAGAATGTCCAACAGCTCCATTTGTCAGAGCTTGTCACCGCTTTGCACAGCACCAGCTGAACATTTATAACTGATGTGACATTTTTCCTCTGTCCAAGGCATCACCAATTACCTCAGGCTTCTATACTTCTTGCAAAGCCAACTTTCTGACTTAAAGGAAAAGTCAATAAACTAAGAGCATATACTGGAAAGTTTTGTAGCACATAAAGATTCATTGAAATGTTGAAGAATACTTAGAAAAATCTATCAGTGTGGAAAGTTGGGGCTCCTCTTGTCATGGAAACCCTGTAAACTTGTAAAACAATCTGTAAACCTGATTTGCACTGTAAAATCTGTCTTTGGTGACAAACAAAATAGTAGCTGATATTTTCCCTTTGCTCAGTCCACAGCATTTGAACCTGCTGTTTTCCAACCACTGGCTGACTTTGCTGCAAAATTGAATTATTAAAGACAGAAAATCTGGTGGGGCTTTTGATGTCTCCTTCTTGTCATTGCTGTCCATATTCATGAAGCAACCTGAATATTTATTCTCATTTGTGGGTACATCCTCTTTATTTTTATCCTGGAGACTGATCTCAAAAAGCCATGTATGTGAGATGATAACATGAAAACTAGAATTAAATATTTGTGTTTCACTCTGTGAAGATAAAGACCTTAATCCATTTCCTTGCCAGAATTGAAATGAGAGGATT
>VZUA01069276.1:1072-13580 GCA_013401035.1 Horornis vulcanius
AAGTTTAAAGACTTCTTGGCCTAAACACTATTAGATATGCAGCAGAGAACAAACCTGCCTTTCCGAATGCCCCCAGCCCTGGAAGATAGAATAAGTGTGCAAATGATTCTTCTGTCTCTAGAGTACGTGAACATCTGAGATCTGAATTGCTGCAGGTCCCATTCTTCTCCCTAACATTCAACCTACATTTAAATTCTAATTGACTTAGAGTGAAGACTCGTAAAGCTTTCTCTGTTTCGCCCGGATACTGAATCCTCAATGAAAATATAAACTGTGCCATTAGATGTTGGGCGGATGTTGAGCATAAAGGAGCCTGGTTTAAGCTGAAAATTGCACGCCTCGTTCCAATTAGTCATTCTGCATATAAAGTGCTTGCAGTGACTATACCTTTAGAGAGGAAAGACATTAGCAGAACTAAATACATCCCCACTGGATATTTTTATTCCCACAAAAGTTGATGTTGGGCTAGCAATGGAGATGTTATGTGCCTTGTTTAGTTTTCTGGGCAGGTGCAACAGCTTTTATCCTATGGAGAACCATTTTTACTTCTTCAGGAAATGCATTGGCTGCCAGGACCCTGAGTGCACTAACTGGACCTTGACTAGCCTCTGCAAGGGTATCCACCTACCCTGTCTCCAGGGTCTCCATGTAAGCTCAGGTCTGGATCAGCACATTAGGTGTCCCTGTCTTCTGCTGGGACTCTGGTGCCACCTCTTGGATGGACCTTGGACATGGGTGCAAGGTAGCATATCTCTAACTTTATCCTTGCCCTCATTTTCCTGCATGGATCTGGTTTACCATATCCATGGCTGTTGATGAACCATGACACCAGAATCTGGCTTTGCCCATGCTCTTCAGGTCCTAGGGGACTGTGCTGAACTGGTGAGGACATGGGCATGGTCATCCCCAGCAGATTGTCAGTACATTCTATATGACAATGCAAATTTTGGGCAGGACTTACCTCACTGTAAGCTGTACCCTTCTAGTAGATGTCTAACCTGAGGAAGTCTTGAAATGCTTGGAATGAATCAGCCTCTCAAAATCACTCCCTATTTACTGACTGTGGGGTTAGGTTAAAAACAATGGAATCATAGAATCCAACTCTTTTGGGTGGAAGGGACCTTAAAGATCATCTAGTTCCAACCCCCATGCCATAGGCAGGGACACCTTCCACTAGACCAGGTTGCTCAAAACCCCATCCAGCCTGGCCTCAAACTCTTCCAGGAATGCTTACATTTAATGTTTTATTTTGGGAGAGTAAATTAACTGAACCGCCACCTTTGCCAGCTTAAAATTGGTGTGTAAATTCTACTGTAGTTTGTTTTCTTAAGAAAATTGTGTTTATGCCTCTACCGACACCTGATTCTGATTATCTCTGGAAGAGCAAATAGGGTTATGTTTGTGTAAGCAGGAAGAGAGCTGGATCAGCATTAAAGGTTTTGAGTAACCTGAGACAAAATAGCTTCTTTCACATTCCTGTCTATCACTAATAAGTTTCTTGTGGGCCTCCCAGTCTTTCTTTGGCTGAGCACTAAAAAGTCCTGGTCAGTTTTAAGCATCAGAGAGAACCTTGCATATTGGTGCAGCTTGCTTCATGTATTATAAGAAATTATTAGAAGCATTTTTCTCTGTCTTGCTGTCTATCCTCAAGGGTTTCCCCACAGAACATTCACCACAGGGAAAGGAGTCTAGCATGCTGTTGGGATTTTATTGAGTGTTTTACCATTACACTGGCAAAGGCTGGGGTAGCAATTTGGATTGTAAATTCTATCTCTTGAGTTTAAAAGGGTTTTGACTCTCTAGTTATGAAGAAGAATCCCCTTTCTCGAGCCAATAGAACTCTAGGCAACTTCTGGCCAAAAGAAGAAAGATCTCTCCAGCCCCTTAACTGGAGCTCTCTACATACAGTACTATAGTGTCGGCAGTAAGGCTTAGGAATGATCAGGGAGATAGCTCTCTGAGCAACTCTGGCAGCATGTTTCCACTTCCCTAGGAGATCTGGGATTGCTAACACCTGATCTTCTGGTGTTTGGTAATGCAAGGCTCTCAGTCCTCTTTTGCTGTCCTTTGGAGCAGGACTGCCTGTGAGGTTTGACTTCTTCCTTGTTTGGGGTGCAAACAGCACACGCTCAAAACCGTTGTGTTTGCTCCCAAAACTGCTGAAGATCAACAACCAATGCAAAGAAGAGAAGGAAGTAAATATCTCCTTGTGTTAGGCTTGCCTTGACCTGTCCAGGGCCCCACAAAAACTGTTGGGGACTTCCATGTTCTTGCTGACAGTTGTGGAAGATAGTCAAATACTGTGACAGACAGCAGAATCAAAGCCTTTAAATAGGTTAAAAAAATAGGTTGCACCTCATCCACAGGGCATAAAAGGAAAGAAAAAAATAGTTGAATTCTCCCTGTTCCTCCAGAGCAAGTAGCTGGTTGTTGGCAGAGTTTCTCTGCCTGAAGGCATCACAATATACCATGTCTCATAATGGCTGCACATCTCCTGCTGTGAGCAGTGGGATTTGGAGAAGAGATACCCATGCTAGCCAGGAGAGCAGTGCACACAGCTGGCTTCCAGCTGCTGTTGTCATCCTGTTACCTGGCACTGCATTCTCATCACCTCATGAAGGTGAGGCAGAGCTCCTCTGTCAGCCAGCCTGTCCCTGGCTCATCCCACCATGCCATCTGTGGGTGAGCTTTGTCTCATCTTTAGGGGAGTACAGGAGCAGAGAAAACAAAATGTTTGTGAAGGGCAAACAGGCAGCACTCCTCCTGCTAAATACTCAGTTGGGAACTGCTCCTGGTACAAGGCAATGGGAAAGCTGGGGCCAACCTGACTGAGTGGATCAAAGGAGGCAGGAGGGAAAGAAGACTTTACTGTCCTTTAGAGTAGAGAGGAAGGTCACTCCTGTGTTTGGTACCTACTGGGGATATCTAGATCCAATCCTATGCTGTGCATCAGGCTTCCAAATAGCCTTGGTGGTAAATTCTCTAACTCTGAACTCTTTACTTGTAAGGCTGCATGCAGAAGGCTTGCAGAACTTGAAGAGTTGGGGCATGCACCTGTCAGGTTCTCAGAAGAGATCCCATGTTATCACAGGTAATGAACATATAAAGCTCCACTGCACAAACAGGTGCAAAAAAGGTGTTTTCTACCTTAACTAGAAAGCTGCAGCAGAAACAAAGGGTTTTGATGGCTAACCTTCTCCTGATTTTAGCTTCAATACCACTCTCTTGTTCCTGACTATCTTTATCTCCATCCTGACATTCTTTACCTCCAGAAATATTCAGACTGGAGGAATATCCCAGGGAAGAAGTGCTAGTGGTACTAAGGCTGTTATTTGGATTGTGGGGACAGGGAACCAGAGGCTGTATGATGATGCGTGAAGGGCAGTGATTGTTCCCCTGTATTTGACACTGGTGAGGCTGCACCTTGAATTCAGTGTTCAGTTTTGGACCCCTCAAATACTACCATAAAGACATTGAGGTGCTAAAGCGTGTCCAGAGAAGGGCAGTAGAACTGGTGAAGGGTCTGGAGCACAACTCTGATGAGGAGCAGCTGAGGGAGTTGGGGATTTTTAGTCTAGAAAAAAGGATGTTCACATGGGACCTTATTTACAGCTATCTGTAAGGAGGCTGTAGTGAGGTCAGGGCCAATCTCTTCTTCCAAGTAACAAGTGGTACAACGAGAGGAAAAGGCCTCAAGTTGCACTAGGAAAGGTTTGGATTGGATATTAGAATATTATTTCATGACTGAGAATTGTCAAGACCTGGAATAGGCTGCACAGGGAAGTGGTTGGGTCACCATCCCTGGAGATATTTAAAAAATTTGTAGATATGGTGCTGAGGGACGTGGTTTAGTGGTGGGCTTGGCAGTGCTGGGTTAATGGTTAGATTTGATGATCTTGGAGACTTTTTCCAAACTAAGGAATTCTATGATTCTGTGGTGTAGCTAAGGAAAGGGTGAGGAGCTAGTCTTCTTTGTGCACCTGGAAAACCTAGCCAGAGTCCCTGTCATGGGGAGGGTGTAGGGGTAAAAAGCAAAAAATCACCTTGACTGCAGTGGGGCAGTGGAAAATGTGTTTTAGGTTTTAATTAAACAGCAGGGGTGTTACACCAAACATCCTGTGATGTCAGTGCTATGCCTTAATGCTGGAAGGACTGAGAAAAAACAAAGTGCTTTTCCCTCTCTCGCTGATACAAACTCTTGGCCGGGTAGGAATCTATTTTTCCAGAGGAGGTTAACAGGGAGAAGCTCGGCTCTTTACCTCGCTCTGTTTCCTTTAATGAATTGGGGTCTTCCTCTACCGTACACACAGGCAGAGAAACAAGGGAGCATGTGCAATCAGTTCTCACTCAGCTGGCCAACGAGATGTGAAATAGGTTCCAGGGTGGATGATACCCTTGAACGAAGTCACACTGACTTGTTTGCTGTGATAATGTATGGATGCTCCTTCCTTTAAAGGCTCCCATGTAATTGTGCCCTGGCACCTGGTAACTGGTAGCGAGTGAGTAAATTGTTACTTCCTAATGCAGGTTAAATGCTGCAAGCCTTGTTCACAGCATCTTATCCAACTGTCCCAACTGCTCTCCTTGCCAATGGAAACATGCCCTTCAGGGAAGCCCTGAGGCATGCATATGTCAGAGAGACTCCTGCCTCCTCCACAGGCATCCCAAATACAAAGTGTTTTCTACTGTGGAAGTCATGGTAGGCCACTCTGGCTATTTCCCATTTAGTCTGGGGCATTCTCGCTCTGCAACTCAGGCTGTCACTTTCATTTTTTGCATGCCATGCACTGAAGCAGCCTTTTTTCCCGTTTACAGCTTTCCTCACTCTGTGTGTTCTCTCCTTCTCATCTTGCATTTATTTCTTCCTTTTCCTCCTCTCATTTCCTGTTGTCCATTTGTACTTTTTCACCTTCTGCTGAAGTACAAGCCTGGGGGGTTTGCTGCTGGGTACCCTTCCTGGTGTGTCAGTCATTCATATTACCCTCAGTAAGTCACTTTTCCCAGCCTATCTCATTAATGCCTCAATTTCTCCATGGATAAATTTAGGATGATAATTAGGTGTTTCACCAGTGTAGGAATTACAGGGCTTCAACAGCACGCTTTGAGGTCCTTGATAAACACTGATAATGAAGCCCATGCAGTCAGGCTGTGGGAAGACACACAGTAGAATAAAGGCTGCCCCTGGCACAGACTAAAACAAACCCCATTTTCAGTTCCCTTTCATGATGGACTTCACAGACTTTGGTAGCCATGGTGTCCAAGTAGATAATGTAAGGGGGAGGAACAAACCCCAGACTTTGCCTCACCTTACTGTTCTTAGAGCAGCCACATAAAGCTTCCTCTTGACAGTACTGACTGGCTCTTAGAAGCCAGCCTGGGGGTTGGTGTGTGCAAATAAATTTAATTTAATTTAATGCCCATTAACACAAACTTTTAATTTAATGTTTGGCTATTGAGGAACAGAAGAAGAGAAACAATGCTACAAACACCAATGGAACTGCTTCCACCAACCGCTTCCCCAGACTCAGCCTCACACCAACAACTTTCCCTCTGCCTTGAGACCCCTCTTGCCCTCTTTGACTACCTTATGTTCAGTGCCTTTAAGTCATTTGGGTGACACAACACCCAGCACAAGAGACTGAGTTGGTGTGTGATGGCTTCTTGTTGCTGCTTCTGGTTTCCTACCCTTGTTTTCCCGTGCTTCTTCCTTCTCACCCTTTCCCTGCTCCAGTCTGGGTCCTTCATGGGCTGCAGTCCCTTCAGGAGTGTCACTGCTCCAGTCTAGGTCTCCCATAAGCACAGTATCCTCAAATTAACCCCCAGCACAGCATGCCTACAACTAAGAGCTGTTCCCAGCCCTTTCCACAGCAACATCCCCTTTCACATCCATCCTTCTGTATTGCTTCTCTGTCCCCTCCTCTGTCTCCTTGTGTGAGTTCTCACGCCTTCTCCCTTTTTTCCTTGTTTCTCTTGTCACACTTCCCTATATGTCCCCGCTAGAGCCCCCTGCCCTGGTGGCGCCACCCTCCTCTCTCTCTTCTGGGACTATAGGGCAGGGACTACCCGAACTGGCCATGGAATTGGGGTGCAGTGGATCAGTGCTGGGTGTTGTAGAGCTGATGGGACAAACCAGGACTGCTGTGGGGTGACCTGTTTCACCCAGGGCCCCTGGTATCATCCCCCAAAATCAAAACCTGACTGTTAGAACCAAAAAAGGGTGTACAGCAAAAAAAAAAAAAAAAAGGACAAGATGCCAGCCCAGCACTGCTTACCCCAATGGTACAGACAGATATCTGTGTATGCTGTGCAGCTGCTGAGCAAACAAAGCAAATCTGAGTAGGTCACTGACTAATTGCTCCGTTTTATGGTTCCTCTTGCATCTCTTCCCATGTGCTTTCTGTCTCAGCAGAGAATCAAAGCCAGGGTGCTTTTGCAGCAGTTTGCAAGACTGAGAGCAGTTTGCTTTGTATTTTCCAGGCAGTCACTGTTCTTGGGTGGGAATATCACCTTTTATTTTCCCCTTTTGCCACCCTGCTCAGTGGTTTGTCTAGTGGGAGGGAGTTTCTCAGCTGGCAGATGCTTGCATGAGAAGGGTGGTTTTGCAGAGGGCTGTGCAGATGTTAATGTGTCAGTCCTTCTCCAAAGTGGAAGTGACATGCCTGTCAAAGTCAGGCAGAGCACGATGCCTGGGAAGGTGTGGGAGCAACTCTGCTAATGTCAGCTGAGCTATGCCAAAGCAAAAACAGTGCAAGAGAACAGAGGATGAGACACACTGAGAGCAAGCAGAGGCACTATACACTAGCTGGGAGATGAGGGCTTCATTTTTCATCCTATGACTGACAGGCTTACCTTCATCTGTATCATCCCTATAATGGATGTTGACCTCTTCACTCCATCAATGGAGTTTCAGTTGACAAATCCTGCCTCTCCCTCCTTCCCAGGCAGCGTGTTCAAGAAAAACAAGGCCATTTCATCAACTTCTGGTTTGTTGTTTCAAAGAAAATTAATATTGCATGGTCGTGGTGACAGTCAGTCCTCTGAACCCAAAAGCCTGTTGGCTAATTTCCACCACAATTGGTGGAGGAGTTAAAGCCTCAAGGCTACTAGGGCTCCCATGCGTTTTGTGCAAAGTATGACCCAAAAGGAAAGAAAGCCTCTTTTATTACCTTCATGGAGCAAAAACATGAAAGAATGAGCTCAACTCTTTTTCAGACATCAGCAAATCAATATAAAAACTCCACCTTTCACAGGAAAGCTGTGGGAAACCAGAAATACGCCCAGAGAAACTTCATTATGCTCTTCATCTTTGCCTTTGCTGGTTCCATGTACATGAGCAAATATAACTCCAAATGACTCCTTTCCCAGTTACGCAGATCCCCGGAGTTGCCAGGGCACTCTGCCAGCAGAGTCGCGGCACCTCACACCCTGCAGCACCCGGGATGGCTGCAGAGGCAGCCACTCCTGATGGGAGCACTGCACTGTGGGACTTCAGCTGGGGAATTGCCCCTTGGATTTGAGCAGACGCCTCATTATTGCTGCAGTGAAAGTAGGCAGAGGGTTTACATTGTTCCTGAAAAAAAAAAAAAATACTTGGCTAGGGGGATATTTTCTCACCAGTGGACAAGTTGGGCCGTATGAAGTGATGGGTTTGGTGTGCACCCAGTTGTAGCTGGGCTGAAATTATCATCTCCCTGACCTGTTGGTGCTACAGGTGGTTAAAATGAACTGCAGCCACTGAACTGCTGCAAAACAGCCCCGAGGAAAGTTGTGAAGGTTATTGGGTTTTCTGATGTCCTACTATCTCCCCTCTGTCCCATGCTTCTAGCTGGCACCTTTCATATATAGTTCTGCTTCTCTAGTGGAAGGACTGATCGTATCTGTAAAGCTTTAAATATAGAACATGTTCAGAGCAACTTGACACCATGCAGGAGAGAGGTGAGAAAGATAATTTTCTCTTGTCTCTTTCTTTTGTCTCTGAGACCTCCAATCGTAATCAAAGAACCTGCAAACAGCAAAAATGTAGAGGAACACACATTAGGGCTTCTCATGGGAGCTCTGGCTTTATTGCCTGTGTGCTGGTGAGGACCTGCCCTGTGAGGCATGCCTGTAAATGAAACAGGCGTGCTCGTAGCACGGGTAAGCGAGAGGAACATATGCGACTCTTTGGTGGGAATGTTCAGAGCGAGCCAAGTCCTTCCCCTTTACTCCTAGCTCCTTCCAACTATTCCAGCCCTGCACAAACATCTTTTCCCTCTCATCCTTTCTCTCGCCTGTTCTAGCATCCCAAACCAGAGCCTTTGAGCTCTGCCCCTCCATCTGATCTGTGCTTCCCTGTCTAATGACATGTGCTAATGTGTGCTAACAGATGTCTGAGCAAAAATTAGCTGTGGTGTCCAAATCAATTAGACTGGAGAAGCTATGCAGGAACAATTGCTCAATAGGCTGTGTAGGTTGCTTTTTTCCCCCTTTCTTTTCCTTTCTTTACAAGAGGTGAAATTCTGCAGCCAAGCCCTTGCCTCCCTGCCTTGCAAACTTCACTTCCAAGCAGTCTCCTACCTCTGTGCTTAATGGGTTCTGATCTGGTCTCCAGATGGAGCTGGCTCCACCAGCTGCAGGCAAAGAGCAGCTGCTCTCCGAAAGGAAAGGTACTTGCTTCTCCAGAACCTCGCAGCATGGCTACAGCCGGCACGTCAGGGGCAGCTAAACGATCCTGGCATTTTTCATGTGTTTGCCTGCTTTGCAGGAAAAGCAAATTAGTTTTACAGGATCAACCACTTGTGGAGCAGCATTTTGCAGCTCAAAACGGTATGGCACATATAGGCATGTTGGCTCAGAAGTGCTTGAAACAGTTGTGATTCAACCCTCTGTGAGAAAGGTTCTTGGAGAGTCTGGGAAGCAGAGGATATGAATCCTTAAATGTAGTTCCCACACTTCTTGGGCACCAGAAGATCTGCTGCTGATGTGTGCTTCGTTGTGGCACTGTTGTGTGACAGAAATCTGTCTTTCCAAGGACCTCTCAGTAAAGCTCATCATAGGTGCCTCATAGAAGTTTTGCCTTTCGTTTTAATTAAACACATTTCTCATGGTGCTTTTCAAAGAAATTCAGAGTCACAGGCCCAAAATAAGCAATGTTGTTTGCCAGTAAAACACTGAGATGCTATCAAGATTAATTTAGGGGTATGTAGGGATATATATGGGTGTTCCCCAGGATTTACTGTCCTATCTGGACTACCTTCCTAGTAGCTATTAATGAATCAGTCCACCCTGGGTGCTGGCCATAGTTTTTGAAGACCAGATCTAGCTGTAATGCATATTCCTGGCCAGAGAAGTCTAATTTCCTTAAAACTTAAATCTTCCGGGTATGAACTTATAATTTTACAGAGTTAAAACCAAACAAATAAATAAAAGACAAACAAGCAAACTCCCCAACCAATTAAAAATACCCCTTTTTCTATTAATTTGAAGGCATCTCAATAGCAGTGTGTATATTCTTGCACTTCTCCAAAGACTGTGGGATATTCCAGGTGTTGCTGTGTGTTTCTGGAGGCTAAGCTGCATTTTTGAGGATGCCCAGCAGTCTCTTTGCAGGCTGAACTTACCTTGTGCATGACTTGTGCTCACCTATAGAGATGAACAGTGGACTGTATTCCTTTTCGGAGCTGGTATGTCCAAAAGCACATACCATCAAGAATAGTCATGTAGTTAACATATTCACAGAGTCATCCTGAACTCCTTTCTAGTTTCAAACACTTTCCTTTAGCTGCACGTTCCTTTTTGAGACCAAATAGTTTTTAAGACAGGTAATTCTTCATCTCAGCTGCTGATACCTCACGTGTGCATTTCTGCTTCCTACTACCTCTCGTTTTTCAATACATTTCTTGTAAGATGTTGCTGCATGAGGTTGCCAATCAGTGAACCACAGAAGTATTTACTTTAAGTGGGTAAGTACCTTGACCAAAGGAAGTGCCTTCAAATAATTTGTGTGCTCTGCTGAACTGTGGCCTAGGTGCATTTGGTCTCGCTCAAGCCTTTTTCATTTCTCTGCAAGCTTGTGTCTGATTTCCTGCCTTGTGTCACCTTTAACTCCATTTTGCTATCACAGTTTCCTGGTTTTTTTCTCCCCTCTCCACAGTTAAGTGTCTGTGTTTCAAATGATGTTTCTCTAGTTTTTCCAGTCTGCTTTTTTTCAAACCACATCTTGTTTTTTCCTTTTCTCTCACCGTTCACATATCACTAAGACTGTTTTTCCCTTGATCTTTTGAGGAGCCTAGCCAACAGCACTGTAGCTGTCCTGTTGCACAGAGCCCCTGCCTCTGCTATCTCTGCTGCCTAGCTCTCCCCCAGCCCCATGCTGCGCCCACCTCTTGTCCCCTTCTATGTGTGAGCAATGGGCTGTGAATACACACTAGCATAGCACTGGGTTCTGTCAGACAGGCTTCCCAGTCACATTTATCAAAATTATCCCACAGTTCCTTGCAGATTTGAGCATTAATAGGGTTCATTTAAAACCAAGACTGTCGCTAATGCTTTTTTTCCTATGCGCTAAATGGGAGGAAACAAGAATTACCCAAACAAGCACGCAGACAGAAAGTGGAGCTGTTGGGAATATTTAATGAGGTGAGTGAAATTGTTGGCAGAGGGGACACAGGACAGTAGCAGCAGGACACATCTGTGTCAAGCACCCCAGTTGTTTCCCCCAGACCTGGTGCCAGGGCTGGTAGAGTGCTCCTCTGGTGCCAAGGCTTCTTCCCATCCTATGGGCTCTGCTTCAAAGCTGGGGGAAACCTGGTGCTTCTCTTGCTTTAAAGGCTGAGGGGCAAAAACTGGAGGTGAACTCAAGATGGGGATGAGAAGGGAAGCTGGAAGGTTAGTTAGACAAGGTGCAAGAGCAAAGAGATGCCCCCGTGCCATTCACTCCTTTGTCAAACAGTCTCTTTATTAAGAGTTCCTACAACCCTTTGCTATTTCCCACTGACAAGCTTGAGTGGAGGGAGATAGGGAAGAGAAGGAAGAAGGAGAGAGAGCTGCACCTCATGGCAATACTGAGAATTGCCCATGGCAGCGAGAGTTCACTCACCCTCTTTGAGCACTGGTCCAAGCACTGCTTTCTGTCTCAATGTCTCACGTCACAGACCTCTCTTATGGTCAGCCAAAATCATCTACAGCAGCCCCAGTGACTTGAAGAAGCAGCATCATTTCCTATGGCTTCTAGGATACAGCTGCTTCCCGTGTGCCCTCCCAACTCAGGAGGACACATATTCTTGTGTCTTAGGGATACCTCCTAATCTGAGAAACTTCTCAGCCCTTTAGTACCATCATCTTATCCTAGGCAGCTGGTGTCAGGCACCCTGGATTTTTTTTTCTTACCTACCCTTGTTAAGAGATCAACAGTGGTCAACTGGTTCATAAAGCATTCCCCTTCTGTTCCTTTGGTTTGTCTCCAAATGCAGCACCTGAGCACTTATTTAGTATTGCGATATGCAGCAGTCAGGGAGCTTCACACTGTTCATGCTGCTGTGTTTAAGAGCAGAGTTTGACCCCCCTGCCTTTTGGGAATGGCCAGATCACTGTGCTGGAGAGAAATCTTGTGATGCTCCACAAATCCTTCATGCTGAGCTCTCTCCTCCTTTTTTTCTTTCCTTGCTGTCTTGACCTTTGCTGCTTGGCCAGCTGTCATGCTTAAAACAGCCCAAAGTGCTCTGTGCTTCTCACATGGAGATCTCCAGAGAGAGGCAACTTACACCAGCTGCTTTACCAAGTTT
Source organism: Horornis vulcanius (assembly GCA_013401035.1). Lineage (NCBI taxonomy): Eukaryota > Metazoa > Chordata > Aves > Passeriformes > Scotocercidae > Horornis > Horornis vulcanius. The sequence goes on from VZUA01069276.1 coordinate 12,835, forward strand.
TCCCTCATTCTGTTCTGCCTAGCCTGGGGATCTATCCCTGGCTTGGGGAAATGGAGGATCAGAAAAAACACCTCAAGTACATAAAGGCACGATGATCCATACCTCTGTGCAATTAAAAAGGCTAGTCCAACCTTTCAATGCTATGCTTTGTAGTGGCTCTAGCATTAATGAAGACATTAAAAAGCTGGTGTAATTGGCATCGGTGCAGGCCAGCTCAGTCCTGGAAAAAAAGCATTCATTCTTAGGATAAAGTAATATCACTTCAACAATCTTCAGCATTTCCTATTCAGTGATAGGAAAGAGAATGGGAACTTAGGGAATTGCAAGGAAGCCTAGAGAAAAGTGTTTGCATTTAATTAAAGTTTGTGAGACAGCAAGAGCTTAAGAAATGTTGTCCAGTTCCACAAAACCAGAAATGTCATACTGATATATACTAACAGGTAGTCCTAGGAATGAATGAATGAAAGGGTTGGTGTGAGTAGTCCAGAGAAAGGTGGTGTTTGTTTCTGGGGTAAAAAAGGCAAAAAGGAAAAAAAAAAAAAGGGGTTGGAAAACTGGAAATGCATTGGAAGCTGCAAATAACATGAACATATTGTGCCTNGAATAGTATGTAGAGGAAGAGTGGGATGAGAGGAAACAAAAAGCCATGTGGAGCTTTATGGAGCAAAATCAGATCCTGAGCAGAGTTCATTTAAATTTGCAGTTTTATAGCTGTTAATGTATTCCTGGGAAAAAAAAAAAGAAAA
>VZUA01069276.1:17683-33116 GCA_013401035.1 Horornis vulcanius
TTTTTTTTTTTTTTCTGTAGAGATAATGAATTTGTTCCATTACTTTCTTTCTGCTCCTATGACTAATCCCTGTGTTTGTGTAATCCCCTTTATGTTTATCTGCCCTTGTGGATGTTTGCAGCACCTCCCAGTTGAGCATCATCCACCACTCATTAGCAAGCTACTCCTCGGGCTCATTAATGAAGATGTTAAATGAAAACAGACCTCTCATGGTTCCTACAGCACCTCACTTACACCTGCTTACACCTTTGCTCTTACCTGCCCCTTGTCATTATCCCTTGTTTATGGTTCTTCAGGCAATTGCCAATCCGTGACAGTGCTCCTAACCCAAGACAGATTGAATTAAATTTGCTAGCAGGAGTTCATGAAGCACTGTATTAAACATTGCATCCTCTGAATTCCCTTCAACCATGAATTTTAAAAACAGTCTAAAAATAGTATCATAGGCCATGCACAGAACATGCTGGACCCCCATAAGTTACAGAGTTGAGGTTTGACTATAGATAATAAATACTGTTGGCATGATCAGTCTGGAAGACTCCCTTGGCTCAGGCCTCATCATCTCCAGAAAAGACATTGCTTGTGTCATAATGTCAGGCATGAGATACCTAATTTGGAAGTTTCACCAGGTTTATAAGCCACACTGGTTTTTGCCTTAGAATTAATAATTTAATTGCTGGTATATGTGCTTAGCACTTATCCTTCAAAACTCAGTGTTACAGTGCAGGGTAAGAATTGTACCAGTGAGGTTCCCTTTCCGATCTCATTCAAGGAAAAATCACACTTTGGTACTAATCTTTCCCTGGTGATCAATTAATTCATCATTAGTATTTATTTATTTTCTATATATCCTACAATCTGCTGACTCTCCAAAGACATGACTTTAAAGAAGTCCCAAGGGATCAATATATGCAAAGTGTAAGCCTAAGGGGAGAGAAAAAGTAGTCAATATCCCTGTGATCATCTCCTAAATGGTGCAGGCCAAAATGGAAGTGGTCAGGAAAATATTACTATTAATGAAAATTCAAAATAAAATTGTGAAAGTAGTGATCAGAAAATGTGAGATTACTTCCTATCAGAAGATCAGTTCTTTTGGCATAAAAGCATTTTGCAGGAGCATGGGGATGCAAAAATTTTTTTGGACAGATGAGTGTCACAACAAATCATTTTAACTTTCTAGTTTCATTTCACTAATGTCAAAATGTTTAACTGCAATGAGGTAAAAAGGTTTCAGTTTGATTTTAGTGTTACATTTAATTTTGTTTAGATTGGCATGTTAATTTTGATACCATATATTTATACCTAATGTTGCAAATTGTTATAAAGCAGTGAGAGAGAACCCTGCTTTCCCGTGCTTTTGAAATACAGACCTCAAACATTTGCAGAGTTAATGTTATTCAGTGATGGTGACATTCTCAAACCGGGGCAAATGTCACACCCCACAGTGGTAAGAGGCAGCCTTCAAATTTTTCTACCAGCACTGTTTTCCTTTGAGCTCCATAGACTTCTGGAGTCTGCCTGCCTTGTCACAAATAATTAGCAGCTGTTGAGTGAATTGATCAGTTAATTTCCATCTTGCACTCAGATGCATTTAATCCATTAGCTGATGATTTGTAGAGATTTTTTTGTCCTGCACATTTCTTCACCTGTGTTTTGTCAATAGTTGAACGGATTGGGTCACCATTACTCACTGCTTTTCTAAGCCCTTTTTCTTTGATTGCCTTCTTGCAGACCACGTGGTACTTTAACAAACACTTGGCATGAAGTCATTTAAATGTCATAATGAATGTCACCTATTTTAATTTATTTATTAACTGGCATCTCTTCTGTTGAACAGTCTCTCCAAATAAAAGTCATTTTTCTATTCTGTAGTCTCTAGCATGATCTAAACACTTCCTTACCATACTGTTATCTGTTGCTTGGTTAGACACAGAAAAAGGCAAGCCACCTTTGAGGTGTCCTGGGATCCTCAGCAGTTCCAGGACCAAGTTGGTCATGGTTGGTTTTAAAAAGCTTTTTGAGGAAGAGAATGTTCTTGGCTAGTACTTCTTCTTCATGTATACAAATTAGATTTTCCAAAAAACAACACGGCCCTCCTAGAGCTGTGACCACTGACACCAGGGCCAGCATCCTGGTGCCAGGACACTATTGATGGTGTAGGTGTTGTCATACTCTGACACCCTGGAATTCAGGGATTTACAGATGTGTCCCATTGTCCTGTTGTGGGAGGGATGTCTAGGCAATGCAGAGAGGCAGTGGGGTGCTTTCAGGAGGAATGATGTCCATGGGGCATGTGTGTGCTTAGAAGTGATTTCTTGTGGGGTGGGACTCCCTGTAACCTTTCAAGGAGACAGGGATGCTTAAGTGTACCACAGGCCCCTACATGTGGCAAAAGGTCCCTGTGTCTGCAGCTCCGTGTTTCTATTCCTGTTGCTAAAGGGGGCAATAATCAACTCAATACCCCTGACAGAAGAAGACTACGAACTGTGAGACTTTTCTCCTTCTTCCCTGTAGTAAGTGAAGATTCATCAGACCATCATGGTCTGTAACTCTCAGGAAGTCTGCACACTTCATGACAACCAAACCTATTGTTAGGAGAGTTACATTCCCTGTACGGTACATCCACCTTCCCCAGGAAATTGCAAGATGCCCTAAGAATGAGAATGATTGGAAGCCACCAGCTTAGATCATTTAAACTAAGTTACATGAACACAAAGATCACAACTCCTGGAAAAGAAATGTCCACTTTACTTGAATGAGGGACATGCTTGTAATTTCCCAGTAGGCCACGCACAGCTTCCACTGTGCAAACGGTGAAGCAGATTAAAGCTGCCCTCAACTTTAATACAGTGCCACAGCCCGAGGGCAGTACAGCTGAGCTGATCTGGGCACCAGTCAGATCAGAACGGAGCTTGGCTCAGCGAGATCCCTGCTCTCATTTGATGTCAAATTGAACGCAGCCAGCAGAGCTGCACCACACAGCTCAGGGGACCTCAGTCCGGACAGCTGTGTCGTGGCTGCCTGGCTGCTTGCAAAACAGCAGCCAAACAAGAGCTTTCAAAGAGGCTGGGGGTTTCAGGAGCAAATGGCAATATTTGTATATGTTCATATTTCAGTATGTATCTAACCATAAACATATGCACATTCTAAGTATGTTTATGTTTTTATATGTATGCACACAGATATCCACATGGGTTAGTTCTATGCCATATGCGTTATTTCCTCTGCATGGATTTGTGAAATGCTATGCATGTGCGCGCACACTTCTATCCAAACTTTCCAAATACCCTGAACAGTTGTAAATCCTCAGTGTTTCACTCAGGCTGAAAAAAACTAGCTTTTCTACTTGTGTGGCTGAATTGGAATTTCTCCCTAATTGAAGGAAATAGCACCAATACTTCTTCCTGAGGGACAGATCTAGGTTGTTTTCCTTCTCCTTCCTTCCCTCCCCTCCGTGCAAGCTTGGGGCATCAGTGTAGCACGCAGCAGCAGAGGCCATGGGAGAATGAATCTCAGAGCAGGTGGTGTCCTTCTCTTTCCTGGTGCTGTGCCTGGTGCTTGGTTGAGATCAGCTCATTGTAAGGGTCAGTGAACACGTTTTGTCACATGAATGTAAACATCTTTGGATGGCTACAAATGAGGTCACAGGGGGTCTCAGGTTGCTTTGGAAATCAGCCTCTGCCAGTCTTAGTCCCTGTGGCTGATAAGAGAGTTTTTGTTAGGAGCTAACCATCATCTGTGAGCACAAGGGTTGCAAAAGCTCCTGTGTGGAAAATGGTGAGTTGGACGAAAGAAAGGAAAGGAGCAAAGAGGCAGATGCATTTCTCAAACAATTGGGTCAGATACTGTTCAGTTGGGGAAGCTGTGGTTGCAGGAGGAGAAAAAATGTACTGGGTGAGGACACTGTACCATTGGTTTTCCCACTCCTCAGTCACATCCAGCAGACTTGGCTGGAGTTCTGTGGGATGGAAGGAACCTGTGAACTTTCTCTTTTAAGACATACACAGAATCCTTTAAAAAGTTACTGGGGATCTCCTTCACTGTGCAGGAAAGCACCTTGGTGCAATACTTCCCCGGTACAGCCCGTCAAAGTTGTTTGCATCTCAGTGCCATGCTTCTGACTTCAGAGTCAGCAGAGGACTTTGTGTCCCTCCTGGCTTTCCAGCAGAGCCACCCCCCTGTGCCAGAGCTGTGCTCTGCTTTCTTTCACTTTCTTTCATGTTCCCTCAGTGCTGTGGTGCTGACTGTGCTCTACGCCCTTTGTATCCTTTCACAGTGGAGTACCCGGCTTCTTGTTCTCAACATCTTCCCTCAGCACCTCAAGGGATTTCCTGAGGCACATATGCCAAGGCATGTGCCTGCCCTGTTCCCCATGGACCCCAGAAAGCCTCTCCACCACCTTTCTCTTTCTGTACCAGATCTCTGTCTGTATCTCTTTACTGTCTGCAGCTCAACTGGGTGGACCTCTTGAATCCAAAACAAGCTTCCCTGCCCAGCATGATGGGGAAGCATCTCTTCTTCTCCATTGTCACCACTTCCCTCCTGAGGTAACTCATGAATTGCTCTGAGTCTTTAAATAGGCTGTTATTTCTTCCTTCCATCAGCACTCCCTCACTCTTGACTCACGATGCAGGTTCAGCTTCAATGAATTTATTGGCATGACAAGGTACACAGGTGATGCCAAAGTTGACAACTTAATTCATCAAGCGCTACTGTCTTTCTCATATCTGCCCTACACTTTCCCACTGTCAGTCCTTTCCACTTTCCCCCTCCTCAGCTCTCCTTTCTGTCTGTCTTTCTTTGCCTTTCTGTCTGGCTGGCTGTGTCCCCCTCTCTCCCTCCTTCCCCCTCTAATCACCTCCCCAGGTGATAGTTAGCTATCTCACACTCAAGACAGTCTGTCTCTCTTGACGAATGGAGACGTCAATCAGAGGGCTCACCACAGAGGGAGAGGAATTGGTCTTTACAGCATGTTGGCTGTTTTCTTGCCTTTGCAGCTTGCATGGAGGCGAGGGCTGAGGGCTGCAGTGTTCAAACCGATTTAGGGACACTACATTTGCTTTAAGGTTGTTTGGCACTCCAGAAGAATGAGGTGTTATGCTAGAGGGACAGAAGAAAGAAGAAAAGCCCATCAACCTCAAATGTGTATAGGCAGGTAGAAATATAATTTAAGAAGAAATCCAACATCTTGACAAAATCCCCCCAGAGGATAAAGTCTCTTTTAAACAGAGTAGCAAATGATCTCTCCTTCTCACCAACCNTCCCTCAGGTATCTGTCAGCACTAGATACAATCTACCCAGGACAGTGTGTGTGTGGCATTTAATCCTCCATACATCAAGCATATGCCCAGGATATAGTGTCACACTGTATTTGTGCTGCATCCCTTGTGCCCATTTGTCATGAGTGTCTGCGCCCAATCCGGTGGCAGGTTGATCCATCGTGTGATGCCATCTCAGCTATATCTCTGCTTTTCTTCAGGCTTTGGCAGAGTTTTCAGAATTGTGTTCTGATGCAAAGTTTCTTTGTATTTTTTATCACTCTTTGTACTTTCAGGAAATAATTTTGCAGGCTCCCGTATATCATGACCATCAGAACGGAAAATGTATGGGTGTATCCTTATCTTTCATCAGTATCCCTAACTATATTGATTACATTCCTACTCCTGTTCAGATTGCACAGTATTTTGAGGAGCCTGCTTTTCACCTTGGGTTTATGAACCACAGGGCTGATTCTCTCCTTCTTTGCATTTCCTTGCGTGTAAAGGAGTATTTTGTATTCTCTTTAATTTATACCAGCAGTGAAGCATCAAGCCTGTTTCGTCTGCCTTGCATTTGCCCTTTTTGTTCTGCCAAGGAACTTTGCAGCATGTTAATTTCCCATGTAGAACAGTCTGAAGCTTTGTAAATATTCTTCTCTTGCTCTCCTACTCACCTGTTGGAGCTGTTGATGGATAAGGCATCATACCTCTTGTGACACCAATAGGGTACCAGTCTCTGGGGATGCCATGTATCTTTCACGCACTAGTTCCCTAAAAGTGAGAATGAGAACTGAGCCTTAAAAAGGTGGATCACAAGTGTGTAGTACAACTACTGAATGTGGAGTACCAGACCACCTCAGTGAATCCTTCAGTTTTTTAGTAGTGCTGCTTAGCGGGATAACTGTGCTTTTACAGAGACTCAGATGTGGATGTGCTGTCACAGTAGAGAGACATGGCTTGTGTTTTTCATTTGACTTAGTTTTTGATTCGCTATTGCAGTGGAAGTGTTTGCAGTTTTTTTGTTTGTGTCCTTTGTTGAAAATGAGAGGAGATACCTCGTTCCTGCTCTGCAGCCGGTACCACTGGATTTCTGGGGTGGCAAGTATTTGCTTGCAGAATCTTAGATGAAAGTTGTCTGCAGAGATGTCCCAGTAAACACAAAGGTGCTGACAACCCTTCTGGATGTAACTTCATCCTCCTGAATGGACAGTGTAGTCTAGGATGATACTTGAGCAGGAAGGTTGGACCAGATGACCCATTGTGACCCCCTCCAACTTTATCCGTTCTTTGATTCCCTCAGTTTGTAACACTAAGAGACCAGCAAACCATTAACTTTGAAGGGGGCAGCCTTGAACCATTTTGGGGGGAAAAGACAGTGTTTTTATGTGTCCTAGTACAGCTGCAGACTACAAGGAATAAGCCTCATTCCTGGCAGTCTGAGAGAGAATCTCCTTTAATTGAAATGGCATCAATTCAATGTCATATGTTTACAGAGCAATGCTCTTGGGCTTCATCCCTTCCCTCCCTTTGAGGTTCTCTTTGAGATGCAGCACATCTTTACCACACAGCAAAGCTTGGAAAGGGAAACAGTAGGAAAATTTCAAGACGCCAAGGTGCTCTTGCACGTGGCTAAACTAAAACAGGGCACTCTATTTTGGCAGGGAAGCTCCACCAGAAGAAACTGTCCTTCTCAGGAAACCTTGGCTCTTAGTTGCTTTGTGGGAAGGAGGTCACCACAATCACATCTCAGCTCTAGGCAGCTGCCTACTTTGTTCAAAGATGCCTTTACTTCAGGAGTACTGCATTAGTTTTTTCCTCTTTTCTGCTGGATCAGACTTGTGTAGATGAGCATTTCTGGCAGGAGGGATTCTTTCCCTTGAACTCTTTGGCTTTTTCTTCTCAGATGGCAGATGATAACACCCTAGCCTTTAGAAGTGAGGCTGCTGCAGCTACCACCAAGCTCAACAACAGCCTGCAAGTGAAGGTCTCACAGCTGGCATTTCATAACTGTGTGTGGTGGGAAAGACCAACATCTCTGGATCTGGACCCAGATCTGGATCTTGATCCAGAAATTGTGACAATGCAATCCAGCAATGTGTTTTTGTATCCCAGAAAGTCAATTGTATTGTGGGCTACACAATAGTGTGGCCAGCAGGGCAAGAGAGGGATTGTGCCCCTCTGCTCTGTGACACCCTCGCCTAGAGTGGTGCATCCAGCTCTGGGGTCCCCAGCACAGGAAGGGCATGGACCTGTTGGATTAAACCCAGAGGAGGGGTACCAAGGTGATTATAGGGGTGGAGCATCTCTTCTACAAGGAAAGGCTGAGAGAATTGTGATTGTTCAGCCTGGAGAACAGAAGGCTTTGAGGTGACCTAATTTGATTCTGTGTGATTTCCAGTGCCTTCCAGTACCTGAAGGAATCTAACAAGAAAGATGGAGGAGAATATTGACAAGAGCTTGTAGTGACACATTGGGGAAATGGCTTCAAACTGAAAGAGGGCAGGTTTAGATTAGGTGTTAGAAAGAAATTTTTCACTGTGAGAGTGGTGAGGCACTGGAACAGGTTTCCCAGTGATGTGGATGCCACATGCCTGCAAGTGTTCAAGGCCAGGTTAGATGAAGCTCTGAGCAACCTGATCTAGTAAAAGATGTCCCTGCCCACAGTAGGAGAGTTGGAACTAGATGATTTTAGATTTAATATCCCTTCCAACACAAGATATTCTGTGATTCTGTGGAAAGGTACTAGTATGGGATTATTATCTTTGTTCTTTATACTTTAAACAGAAAGCAAAACCAGTATTTCCAAAGTGCTGCTGCCCCTTTCTGCTCCTCTAGAAGCCTGAAAGCAATCTTGAAAAGTGGTTATAGCAAGTTGTCCTGCTCCATTTTGCTTACTTCAATGTGTAAGAAAGGGAAGCCTACTAATAAAAAAAATTTTACATGTACCACATGCATTTGATTTGAGTGAGAGGCTTATCACTGAGAAGCTGCCTCATTTGAATCTGAGCCAGATCCTTGGGTATGTGGTATGCATGAGAGACTTTGAGAGTCATGTTTATCACCCTGTGGCTTGTCAAAGAGGATGTGGGATAACCCATGGGCAGTCAAAGGAATCTGAGAACAGCCTTTGGAGAGGGATGGCTTTTTCACTCAGCCTTTATGTGGATGTTCATCTGTGGTTCATGATGGTTGTTCCGTCGGTTTTACTCTGTCCCTAATGAGCTGAATATAAGCAACAGCTCTGAAAGAGATCTGAAAACAAACAAGTAAAAAATTTGGCTCCGTTTTTCCAGCCAGAGTGGGGTATTAGGTGAAATTAACTTACTCCCCCACTTGCCTAATCAGGACATTCTCTGGACCTGCACCTCTTGCCCTGGAATGACATAGGCTTTTCTGTTTTTTTTTTCTCCTCATACCTGGCCAGTGCTCCCTAGTCTATGTCCCAAAGAAAGAGTTAACAGGCAGGACCCAAGGGCTGCTGGGACTCAATTAAAAACCCATAATCTTGCTGCTTTTTTTTTTGGTTTGTTTTGGTTTTTTTTTTTTTCTCTTTCTCAACTGGCTAATAAAGCATCCCTGTTCAGGCTGCAGCATTTCCTTGAAGCCATCACCCATTCTTGCTGTATAAGGACTTGTCCAAAGGTCATTAGCATCAAAGCAGAAATTCCCTTGGCTCTGCATCCATCCCTAAAAAGGCTGCATATTAGGACTCAGCTCCATGCCATATACATCCAACATGCTTAATGTTTCTGTGGAAAAGTTCTTCTTAAGAAAATTTTTAGAAAAGTCTTTGGAGGACCCAGACAGTAAGGACAACTTTTCTCACAGGATTCTCTTCCAGGATGGCTGCAGAAAGAATGATTTTATACTGCTTCAGTCCCATAAGTAAATACTTACCAGATTTAAAAAGAATAGTCTAAGGGAATATGTAAACACACTTGAAACAAAGACCAAAAGCTGTGTACATCTGCAGTCCTTAAAATGTTTGGGATTAGGTGGCATTCCAAGAGTTAATCCCTGGGGATTAGCATGGCAAGCACTTCTGTTGTTGTTTACACATGTCCTGTGAGGAAGGCTGTGTTGTCACAGCAGGCTCCTCTAGGAGGGTTAGCCATAAAGCTCTTGAAGTCAGTTTTACAAGCGGAAAGAAACGTAGCAACACAAACAGCAAATGCACAGAGCAGTGCTTTAAAGACAGCAGCCACAGATGAGTGGCATAAATTCAGCATGTTAACAGAAAAGAAAGGGAAGGTTTGTAGCAAAGAACTTCATATGCAGAGGTGCAAATCTGGTGATAAGAGGATATTGGGCATATGCCTGGCTTGTGCTTTGTGCTTTCATTTACATGCTGAGCACATAACTGAGAACCTGCTCTCCTGGACTGCATCAGGATCCAAAAATGTGGGTTCTGTAAACCTGTGCTAGGTGAGGGCACACCAAAAAGCCAGGTGTGGGCGAAATACAATCAGCACTGGATAAAAGCTGGGGCTCAGGCTTGGAGCTGGAGCTGCTTTAGAGAGCAAAGCTGGCATCCAGTTCTGAAGTAGAGGTGCTGGGCTACAAACAGGAGTGAGACTGTTTTTAACCCTCACCTACACTGTCACCTTAGTGTGCTAGAGTGCTGTGATGGCTTGAAATTTAAAGATATTCTTTTCTGTTTTTCTCTCAGTGTGGATGCTAAATAGTTTCTCTCCTGAAAATTTCATGGAGGCAAGTTTATAAAAAGTAAAATCAGTGAGAATGAGTGCAAGGAATTTAGCCCTGTTCTGTGCTGACTTTTCCAGCAATTTGGGAATGGGACAGTGCAACACATTCACACTCAGTGCTGCTCTCTGCTAAGAAAGAAAGAATGTACTGGAAGGGCCTCCCATGCAGTGTTATGTGGAAAAATAGTCCAGACACTTAACTACATATTGGATGAGGCAGAGCATTCCTTTAGATAAAATGTTTTGGCTTGTAAGCTCTTACTGTGCTGTGACATGCTACCCAGCTCACGGGTAGCTTTGCACATGGTTTTGATTTACATGATCCTGTCTGCTTCTCTGCTCCCAGGCAGTGCAATATGCACAGTCCCATTTGGATTTTAAATAATTTCCTGCCTGGCCTCTCAGCAGGTGAGGCTCAGCTGCATGATGGGAGGAGCTCACCAAGATGCAAGGCCCAAGCTAGCAGCTCCTGTGCCTCCTTCTGCCTGGCCTCTCTTGGCAGCAGCAGTGATGGGGACCAGCCCCAGCAGTGCAGATCAGTGGGGGGGCACACTATGGGCTGGGAACTGCAGATCTTTTAAAGTGGTTTCCATGCTCTGGCTGTCATAGTCTCTTCCCTAAGGGCCACGTGAGGCACTCCCTTTCGGACAACATAAAGAGGGAATTTTTACACCTTGTGAAAACTCTGTTGTGTATTTTGAGAGCCTTTGGTTCCCAAGAAATTAAGAAACAAAACCAAGCCTTCAGCATTTGCCTCTACTTCGCAGAAGCTTTAATGCTGAGTGAGGCATTGGAAGAGTGAAACAAGCCTTAGCAGAGTGGAAGGTCAGAAGGCTCTTTCAGAGTCCACTTTCTTTAATGAAGTTCAACAACTTCCCTCTCTGCCCTCTCACTCTGCTGACAGCTTCATCTCCCTCTGGCTGAGGCTGCAGCGTGAATCAGACCGTAAAAAACACATCTTGGGTCTGATGTCGCATTTCTTCTGTAGAATGCTTCAGAAACATTACCATGCCGCATCCCAAAGGGTGTCTGGATTTTGCTTTCCAGCCCTCAGCTTGCTCCGTTTGGACTTTAGCATCAACAAGCTGTTTCTTGTTAAGGCTTTAAAGAGCTATGATTAGCCTGCTGCACGCATAAGAGGGAAATTAAACCATTTAGTTATGTTTAGCAGCTCAGCCCCTTCTTCAGGTTCTCTTTTTACCACTAAACACTTTAGCTAAACAATGACTAATGAGGCCAATTTTCTGTCAATTAATTGCCCCAGGAAAGGACCCCTAATTGTGGTTAGCAAGGTGGCTGTTCTAAAGCACTGAAGGACCATATGATGGTCAGCATCCCCCCTACCTCTGCCTTGGGGCTTATTAGCGTTTGTTATAAAGTGCTGTTAATTGGGATCTGGGGACAAGGAAATAAGAACTCTCAAGGCTAATTGATAGGCACCTGGGGAGGGTTTTAGTGGCTGCAAAGTTCCTTTGACTTTGGAGAGAAGTCCTGGTGTTTTCTTTTTTTTTGTTTTTTTTTGCCCTGAGAGCTGGTGACTCCTATGTATTAGTGGGTGGGACTCTTAATTTTATCCAGATGGGGGTCCTACTTGCCAATAGAGAGGAAGGAAATAGGCTGGAGGAAGCAACTAATGAGGATATATGGAAGGGATTGAGATTTTTTCCATTTGTATCCAAGGTGCCCTTTTTCGGACAAGCAGTTAGACCACTTAAATGAAGCTTATGGGCTTTCTCAGGCAGTTTCAATACTGTTTGCATCTGTGTCTTGGAGGTATTAAATAGCTTTTGCTGTATTATAGGTCTGTAGACTGGGAATAAGAGCTGTATTTTTTAATGTATTTTGTGACTTATTGACCAAATGCTGTAACTGTTGAGCAGTCTTGGAACTGGAGACTGGGGAGTAGCTGCCCCACGGTGGAAAGCTCCATCCAAGGGTCTTAGATGTAGGGCACTGTTTACTCAGAGGGAAGAGTCCAGGCATCTGACTGAATTTTGTGTGAGTGCATTTACACAACTTAGAGTTTTCCAGCTAGATGTCCACTGTCCCTCTGTTTGTCTTTTTTATTCTGTCATTCCTGAGTCGAGTTCCTAGTCCTCTGCTTCCTTCCCTTTTGTCACAAACCCATCCTTCTGCTGCGTTGAGGTGTCATGAGAAGCATCATGAAAGCGGAGTGCCATCAGTGCAGGAGCCAGGAACTGCTGCCCCCAGCCTGTAAGGACCCCTTGTACCACTTCTGTCTGCTAAGCAGTTTCCCACTCCTGCCACTTTGTGCCAGTGCTAAGGGCTCTGATCCAAAGGCAGGGATCTGAACTGTTTGGGAACCGTGGTGTGGGTCAGGTTCAGCATAAACTACATTAGAAAAAGTTCTCTAGCAATGGTGCTTCCACAAGGGTGGCCTTGATGCTTTCTTGTTCCATCCCCCATTGCATTCCTGGGAAGGTACTAAGGAGATGGCCTCCTGCATGTGAACTCATGTCTCTTAACCTATGGGCTCACTCATTTACTGACACTAGGTGTGTAGCACTGCTCCTTGCCTCCTTCCATAGCCTTGAATCAGAACACTGATCCAGCCCGCCCACACCATCCCAGGTAATATCTCAGGCGGAGTTTTGAGCTCTGAAGGGTTTTGGTCATAAAAGGCAAGGATAACAGCAGCAGATGTTTGTGTGTTTGCTTGTTTGTGGTTTCCTTGCTGCCTCAGGTATGCAGCCCCTGGTCTGTAATAACTGCTGTAGCGGGTGTTTTTGTGGAAACAAATCACCTGCTTTCATCTGGAGAGCAACAGTGATTGTGCTGGGGGAGCATGATCTATTTTTCATGTCTCAGTCTTTCTTATTATTTAAATTAATGTGAGTTGCAGTTGTCATGAAGTGAAGGATTGACAGCAATTAACTAGAACAGGCTTGGTGCAAGCTGCTTCTGCACGAGCCTGTTCTACCTCTGTCTCTGTATCATTCTTGGGACTTGAAATCTCCCACACCAGCTCTCACCTTGTACCTCTCCTGCCCTGCAGCCCTCCCAGTTCAGGGTACCCTACAGTATCTCTGCCCTTGTCTCACTTCTGCCTTGCAGCTCTCCTTCTATTCCAACTGATTCTGGAGAGATGGGAATGAACACTGAGAAGAATTGCTTGAAACTCACATATTTGTGTCTTCTACATTTCACATCTACAGGACAAGGCTATTGTCAGCCCACCATCTCATCTTCCATGCCATTGACAGTAAATAACAAATCCCCAAGTAACCAGTGGCCATTCTCCACGTGAGAAGCTCACATTGGAATAGAAGGAGAGCTGCAAGGCAGGAGTGAGACAAGGGCAGAGATACTGTAGGGTGCCCTGGACTGGGAGGGCTGTGGGTGGGGCATCCTCCTAGGGATGGAGCAGTGGGGTAGTAGAGTGTGCTTCCTTTCATGTCTGGCTGTGCTCCCCACCCCAGCAGGGGGATCCTAAGCACACTATAATGGATACTCCATATGAATTACACTGAAAGAGTGGAAAAAAAATCTGTCCATCTTATCTTTTTCAGCAGTACCAGAGACCCTGACAGTGCTTTCCCATGGTCCTTGGAGCCAGAGGGGTCAAGCAGCAGCCTGGTTTCCCCTGAGGGGAAAAGCTGTTGGTCAGAATATGAAAATGCCTGGAAGCACTGTTTAGCTGTAGTACTTGCCCTGCTGTGGGGCTGCAGCTTCTGGGTTTGCCTCTGCTAATGGTTCAGCAAGACACAAAAGAATTTTCCATTTGAGGGTCAACAGGAGATGGCTGGGCAAATGGAGACTGTGACACCCCGAAGATCCTGGTCTCAGGAGGTTTTATTCTCAGCAATCCTTCTTTCAGCAGTCTGGGACCTGTGAAAACATAATACAANCTTGCAGCTCTCCTTCTATTCCAACTGATTCTGGAGAGATGGGAATGAACACTGAGAAGAATTGCTTGAAACTCACATATTTGTGTCTTCTACATTTCACATCTACAGGACAAGGCTATTGTCAGCCCACCATCTCATCTTCCATGCCATTGACAGTAAATAACAAATCCCCAAGTAACCAGTGGCCATTCTCCACGTGAGAAGCTCACATTGGAATAGAAGGAGAGCTGCAAGGCAGGAGTGAGACAAGGGCAGAGATACTGTAGGGTGCCCTGGACTGGGAGGGCTGTGGGTGGGGCATCCTCCTAGGGATGGAGCAGTGGGGTAGTAGAGTGTGCTTCCTTTCATGTCTGGCTGTGCTCCCCACCCCAGCAGGGGGATCCTAAGCACACTATAATGGATACTCCATATGAATTACACTGAAAGAGTGGAAAAAAATCTGTCCATCTTATCTTTTTCAGCAGTACCAGAGACCCTGGCAGTGCTTTCCCATGGTCCTTGGAGCCAGAGGGGTCAAGCAGCAGCCTGGTTTCCCCTGAGGGGAAAAGCTGTTGGTCAGAATATGAAAATGCCTGGAAGCACTGTTTAGCTGTAGTACTTGCCCTGCTGTGGGGCTGCAGCTTCTGGGTTTGCCTCTGCTAATGGTTCAGCAAGACACAAAAGAATTTTCCATTTGAGGGTCAACAGGAGATGGCTGGGCAAATGGAGACTGTGACACCCCGAAGATCCTGGTCTCAGGAGGTTTTATTCTCAGCAATCCTTCTTTCAGCAGTCTGGGACCTGTGAAAACATAATACAACCCACACATGGGGAAAAATAATAAGGTCAAAGCTTCTCATTTTAAGGCTGTCCTTAAAAGGTGTGTGCAAAGTAATGACAAGTGCCAAGGAGGCAATGCTAACTGTTGCTGGTGCTGACAGTTTTGGCATTTTAACATGCTGGCTTGATGCCCTGAAAATTAAAAGTCTCTGACTTTTTATCTGAGTGAAATTATTGTCCACTGGCTTTGGATTCTAAGTAGATGAAGCCAAGCCAGGCTTTAAGTTCAGAGGGAAATTATTTCCTGCCCTATTCCCCCTTGTCTCAGCCTTTCATTGCCTTCTGACGAAGGTGGCAGCTGAAAGGAACCAACCATTTTATTGCTAGCAGAACTTCAGCCTTGGATGTCCTTTTCACCCTCATCTGAAAAAGTGGCAAGCCAGATATGACCATCTGGACACATGCTCTTCCTCTTGGGCATCTGGTAGGCATGGTCAGAACTGCTTGTACTGGCTGAGTTTACTTGATCCTCTGTGAAGTAAAATGTCTTGACGGCTTTGGAGAGTGGCCATTTATACACGTCCCAGCTGGAGCTCTGCTGCTGCCCTGTAGTGGCTTTTGCTCCTCTCTCCTCAGCCATTTTGGCTGGCATTGCACCATTCTGCTAGGACTTCACACTGGCCCACAGCTTCACCTGCTAGTCCTGCTTCAGTTTAGTCCTTCTTGGTTTGCTGCACGGCTTTTCTTCCTCCTGCAAATGTTAACCCCTTGGGGTTATGGTAATATTCCCAAAATGCAGTCTAGCCACTCTGGGGCTCTGCTTACCCAGGTTTGCCAATGT
>VZUA01069277.1:2887-13691 GCA_013401035.1 Horornis vulcanius
AAACTCAACGTGAGCCAGCAGTGTGCAATCCCAGCCCAGAAAGCCAATGGAATCCTGGGCTGCATCCAAAGGGGCACGGCCAGCAGGTCAAAGGAGGTGATTCTCCCCCTCCACTCTGCTCTGGTGCCATCTCACCTGGAGTGCTGCCTGTTGGAGAAAGTCCAGAGGAGAAATACAAAGTTGGTAAGAGGACTGGAGCACTTTCTCTACAAAGACAGGTTGAGATGGGCCTGTTCAGTCTGGAGCAGCCTTCCAGTATCTGACTAGGACCTACTGGGAAGCTGGAGAGGGACTCTTTGTCAGGAAGTGTAGTGATAGGGCAAAGACTAATGGATATAAATTTAAAGAGAGGAATTTTAGGTTAGGTATTCGGAAGAAAATCTTTACTGTGAGGGTGGTAAGACATTGTAAAAAGTTGCCTAGGAGGTGTGGATGTCCCAACCCTGGCCAGGCTGGACAACACCTTGAGCAACCCAGTCTAGTGGGAAATGTCCCTGCCCAAGGCAGGGGGGTTGGGAATAGATGATCATTAAGACCCTTTCCAACCCTTAACATTCCATGATTCTATGTGTTCACACTATTGATAGATGCCTCTAAGTCTGTGGACTAAAATTGACTGATTGCTAACACCTCCTACACAGACTAAAGAATTAAGAAAGGTGTCTGATACTAAAATCAACAGCTGGAAAAACTCCCCAAAATAATCAACATCCTGCTGGAAGAAGTGGTTGTAAGTCCAAAAGTAAGCAGAGTACTTGGCCCCTAATCTTTCATGAAAATAAAAGTGCTTACTTTTACCATAGTAAATAATTTGTAATACAGTCATGAGCCAAGTTGTGTTGCTGAAGTTTTAGATTTTCAATAGAAAACAATCTGGCCAAATTTTGAGGCCTTAAGGATCTTTAAAGAAATTGAAATTTGAAGTTTATATCCAGCTCTCTAGTTGATAGAATACTATATCTCAAAGCCTCATACATAATTGACAAAAAAATTTCTGTCAAGCTCAGTTCTGCAGACTGAATTATCTCTCTCTCAAAAAGAAAAGACAATCCTTATAGATCAGGCTTGAATCATGGGTACAATAGAGATGTTCTCAACCTCCCTGCCTTCTCTAGTAAGCCCAAGGATAAATATAAGACCTCAATGTCCAGTGCTTTTATAATACCAAGAATTTTGCTCTATTCTTTAAGANAAATAATGATGGAAAATGTGCAGCAAGGCCTTGGGTGTTAAAAGGAGTATGCTAGGGAATTAAACAGTTTGCATAAGCGATAAAAATACTTTTTGTAATAACATTACTTAAACTGGAATAAGTCTTCCTGAATCTGAAGGAAACTGGCTCACTCTAGGGTAATTTCAATCACTGGCAAAAGGCACAGGGAGAGCTTTTGCTCCTGCAGAGTTTCCTCTCTATCACAGCCAGTTTAATTCACACAGCAGTATAAGGTCCTTATCTAATGTAAGTCAGCACATTTTATTTTGTATAATCAGACTGATATACCATCAGGACCCAGGAATGAAAAAACCCTAGGGAACATTGCTTATCGTGCCTCACAGTTTTTGGGATTGGATATACTCAGTATACCTCTTCTACATATACACATGTGATCACAAATATTCCCACCTTGTCTCCCAAACCCCTACAAGAAAGTAATAGGAAGATCATTAGGTAGGTACAAACACATCATCCATTGTCAAACATTATTTTACTAGGATACTAACTTTCTATCTAGTACAGTAGTTTATCATCCTTTGCCCTTACCACGATAATTTCAAATAATTTAATATTTTTATCCAAGGCAGTGAAATTACAGAATGATATTTTTAGAATTCAATATAATGAAAAGAAAGTTCAGAATTAATGAGAAGAGCAAAGTGAGATATGGAAAGCAACTAAAATCAGCTATCTAGCAAGGTCAAAAATCCCCAACAAAATGAGTTGTGATCCAAGATACAGGAGGACAGCTGTTAATGGGAATATGGCAAAGAGACATCATAAAAAATGTTTTAAAAATATATATGCTAACCCTTCCAAGAAACTTTTAAACTGCTAAAGTAAGAGGAATTGCAGCATCAGATGTCCGTTTTTTCCAGATCACTAAAACCAAACACATACTGAGGGGACAGAAAGAGAACAAAGAAAACAGAAAGAACAGCAAAGATACCAGACAGAACAAATGTGAGAAGTAAATGCACAGAAGACAAAAGGGAAGGTCAAAGAGATAATATATTTCTTTATGGACAGGAACTTGAGGGAGAAATAAATATTGAGACATAGATCAGCACAAAATTGTACATTGAAGAAATATTGTATTGTAATGTATTAAAGGAATTTACTAAAACTGTGTTAAAAGAAATAATGCTGTCCCTGTTAGACTACCAAGAAGTAAGAAACATGTGAGAGATTCACCTGATTAGAGAACTGGCATAGCCAGGAGGAAAGAAAGTCAATTTTTTTTATTGCCCATAAACAGATGTGTTCCTATGTTCAGCTTCAAAATAATGAAAAAAACCATGAAAATGACATGGCCTTTTAAACTTTTCACTTACATTCTCTGTGGGAGTGAAACGTTGTTGCTAGTGAAAAGCATAGCCAGAGAAGCTAATGACATGGAAATATGGTGCTTGATTATACAAATTTATTTTTTTTAGTTACATTAAGCAATATTAGAATGTCTTAAATTTTATTTAATTAGTAGAACTGAGGGAAACTTGAAATACCATTTTCAGTGTTCCATTTTTTGACAACACACTTGTTTATTTTCTTTGTAGAAGCTCGGCTGGAGATCACTTACAGTGATGGTGATGGCATTAATCTTATTCTATCCCTCATGGTATGACAGAAGCACTGCCTGGAGAAGTGGAATCAAACCTGGTTTTCAGCTGAGTTTGTGTCTGCTCTTTTCTGCTGGTATGAGTTCAATATGTAGATAACTTTGAATATATGGTATGGGGGGAGGGCTTGACATTACAGCTGTAAATGGCAACAAAATACAATACGTCTGTGCAGACTCTAGGTGACTACTAGGAGCTCATTGTGAGAAAGCTACTCCTGCTGCCAGTGTTGCAATCACCTAGGAAGAAAATAAACATTGCATTTCTCTGTTCACACCCACTTAACATCACACTGATTTCACTTGTTCTACTAAGGTGGCTACAAATCTTAAGCCTTTTCTCAAATGGTGAAAATTATCATTGTTCCTTAAAGTTAAATAGTTTAAACTTCTTACACCTTTATGGCTATTGGTCCCTTCAGGTGGCATTTTTTTTTCCAAAGTCCACATCTGTTAAAATTTCCAAAAGAGTCCAATATGGGCTACATTTAGAGTCACAATTTGTCTAAGGGCAAGATGCAGCTGTCTTGCCTCTTCTGCTAGGGAGGAACAACTTCTAGTCTGTGTCAAGCCCATGGGGAGAACATGCACAATTTACACAACGTAGTGCACAATTTTGCCTCTTCTTGGATATTCCTCTAAGAGAAACACCCTTAAGAAAACTATGAAAGAGCAAATAAGTGTTGGAGTGCTCTGATTTCTCCTCTCCATTCCCTAATCCTCAATCTCCTCTTCCCAGGAAAGAACAATTTGTCTCTAGACTCCGCAAATGCAACATGTCTGGGGAGAAGCAGCTTGGCTAACCACCCTGCATCTTTCTAATGAGGGTTTATGAGTTTGGATTTGGAGCTGTCTTGCATTCATCTGCATTGGAAAGCACATGTATCATGTATCAGCGGACAAAGAACTGTGTGCATAGACCTTTCTTTCACTTTTTTTTGTGGTTTATAAAAACATTCATGGCTGGAATGACTATAACATTTTTGAGATTTAAAAAAAAGCATAAAAATATTCTAATTTATTGACTTCACTGACTGTTCCTGAATAATAGATTTACTGGTTAGGTACTGCTAAACATGCAAAATGTTTAGTTAATTACTGACAGCAGAATAAACCTTACCCTCCCCTACATGCTCATGTGACATTAACATTTCCTTTCAGTTTTCTCTCATTGACTTGTTGATCATTGCTTAAGTTAACTTTGTTTAACTTCATCCTAAAGTTAAAATTAAAGGGCTTTCCTAAGGAAGTTGAATTGTAATTATAATACCAGTCTCAGATAATGTAATTGTAGCTTAGTTTTAAAGAGAAAAGTCCATTTCAGTTGTGGTAGTTTTCATGTATGTTGGTTTCAGCAGAGGTTGAAGTGAGTCATAAATCAAAAGTTCAACTGGAACAGCACCTACTCCCTTTTCCTTGCCTTCATTTAAAGCATCTGTTGCTGACTGGGTTACTGCTGGCAGATATTAATTTTCCACTGTTGCTTCAATAACATGAAGCAAGGTGCTTTCAACAGGCCAAGACATTTTCACCCTTAAGTGCTGCTTGTGTGCTTCTACAACTTCATGTAGACTTGAAGGATTAGTTGAATACTGAAGATTTATCACATGGAAATGATATTTTTTTTTGGAAAGTGGTATTTTACCCAAGTGAATAATTATGATTTTCTTTACTTGTTTATTGTCAAATTTGTTGTGCTAATTCTACTGTTTAGATTATATTTTGACTTTTCTTCTAATAAAAATCTAATGCTTTAATATACAATGCTGTATAAATACATAGACAGTTTACATGTAACACAAATGAAAACTCTTTATGCCTTCAGCAAATGTATTTCTGAACTTTTAATAGGTTTTTCAAAATCTTGCCCTTTCATTCCAGTTCATAACGAAAATGCATTTTGAAATGTATTTTGAAATGCTGAAATGGAAGCTATGAAAAGAGTGAAAACCAGCAACAGCTAAATGGCTGTACTTCACTGACAGTTACGTTTTGCTATTTCTGGTTTTCTCCTTGAACATTTATCAAGTGCCTGACCAGTTCTAATAAACAATGGCAGAAAGATCTCTAAAAGCTCAGAATTTCAATGGTTTTTCTGTGAGGAACTAAAGTAATAAATTTATTTTATTCTTCCCAGAGATCCGAATTATCCAACAAAATATTACATGCATAAGCGTATTATATGTTTTGCTTTTGTTTGTTCAGTTAGACGATAAGTATTAGAAATATTAGAATATCTTTTTGAATACCAGGATATAAACAATCATATTTTTATTGACAGCTGGACATTGTTTTTCCTGTTTTATCTAATGCAGTTTTCTTGTTTCTGTTTCTGGTCTAATTTTTAGGAAACAGTAAATTTCTAGTAAACTTAAAAGCTTTCTTCATAATGATATTTAACAAAATTTTAAAGCAAAAAATTGGTGAGTAACATTTAACCATTTTCCCAGTCCAAATTAGAACAAATTAAACACCAAGCACTAAATTAATACAAACCTTAATGAGCTCTGACTTGTAATCCATATGGCACCTGCAGCTAGAGAAAAGTATTACCATGTAAATGTACAGAATTTAAGTTTTTTGTTTTGTTCTCTTTTAGCTCCATTTTCAAAAATGCTTCCTTAGAGACACAATTGCTTTGAGCTCCTGAAAATGAAATCCACAGTGCATCAATGCAAACTATTTCTCAAAAACGTGGCACAGCCAGGAATCATGGTCTATGTTTGACCCTTTATTTTTTCTTTATTTTTATTTTCTGTTTTCCGTTTATATTCTGTGTGTTTTATGATTTGCTTATATGATACATTTCTGAGGAAAACAAAACCAACGACCTCACGATTCCCTCTCACAGGATAGGACAAGTTTATTACCTAAAACAAAATACACACATTTGTTCCAGAGAGTAACTAGGTCTCCAACTCTGCTACAGCAGCGCCAAGACATTGTGCAGGCAGCTCCCCAATGGGATACTCCCTTCCTACACAGGCTGAGCTCACACAAAGCCATAGGTTTCTACTTTGTCCCTTCAGATGGAGCTTGAGAAGCAAAAACAGGGTAATCTCCCAAAAAGACAGCTCCTGATGGCACAGGCTGCACTCAAAGTAACAAACACAAGATTTTTGATGTTGCCCTTTCCTTGGGTTCAGATAAACAGGCACCCTCCCAATGTTAAATGTGTCCACAGAGTATGATCAAATAAATAAGAGTCAAAAGGAAAAGTGTATTTTAATAACAGACTCCAGTAAAAGGAAAAAAAAAAAAAAAAAAAAAAAAAAAAAAAAAAAAAAAAANCAGCGCAGGGCACGGCTGAGCCCCTCAGCCACGGGCGGGCGGGACAGAGCCCCGGGGAAAGCCTGGGCAAGGGAGGGCAAAACGCTGCCCGGCAGCCAGGGCTGAGCCGGGGGAACCGAGCCAGAAACAGCCCTGCCAGATGGGAACTCGAGAAAAGAAAGAGGGGGGAGGTTTCTCATCATCTATTTTAATTGACAAAAAATTAAGTTAATTTTCTCCAAGTGAAGATCTGGCAGATCAATCAGGTGGCCTGAATCACACATCCACATTCTTTCTCTGTTTCAGTGTTTCCTAGCTGTTGGATTTTCTCCCAAGAAGTATAGACAAAAAGAAGCACTAACGCTATGTATTTAGGCCGTCTAAGTAGAGAAGGAAAATTTCATCCCTTCAAAGTACAAAAATGAGAGTTGCTTCCATGTCCTGTGACAATTTCATTCAATATGTATCACATTACAACCTGCTATAGGAATTAAGAATTCCTCAGATGATGTTTTACCAGCTCGAGTACAGCTCGCACTGCCCTAGTTTTTCTGATGTCAATCTATTTCCTTTGCTGATGTGCACGAGGTCATTTAGTTCTGGAAAGATTAAATCCAATGATAATATGAACTAGTCAGATGGCTGGTAGGGCTGTTAAGTAGGTTTGTATGGCCTGTCTACAGGGATTTGAGGATCCCAGCTAAAATTAGGATAAATTTTAGTTTTAATGAATCAGTAACCAGACACTGTTCATGATTATTAATTATTGATATTACAGCTCCATAGGTCCTAGCTAATAAAAGAGTTTCACTGTGCAGTATAACTACACCTGTCATGTGATACTCCTTCTCCTAAGCCTTACAGTTCAAATGGAAACAGAGATAAAGGCTAAGAAAAGGGAAAGGAAAAAAATCCTCACCACACAAATATGAAAGTAGTTACACAATACCATGCTGCAAAATCAATGGCAGAAGAAGGGAGAGAAGCAGCTTTTTTAAGTCTGAGCCACGTGATGTTCACACTGAGCCAAAATGTCTTTGCCACACACAAACACAAGCAGGAACAGAGATTCTTACTGCCTCAACCATTAGTTGTATTCCAACCCTGAAAACTCAAATGCTTCTAAACTGCTAGATTCTTTGGTTCCCACTCCCTCTGCTAATTCCAAGTCATTATGCTGCTGATGTATTTTACCAGTAAGGATGTATTATCCTTCACATAAAACAAGACAGGCAACACAAATACAGCATAAATGGAAAATAATGCAATTGCTTTGGCTGCTCCACTTTCTGCCTGTGTCCACCAGCTCTGGAGAGGGAACAAAAGCACAAGTGTCCTGTATACACTGTCTCTTGGTAGGGACAGCCAGAGGACAGGAGGTGTACCTGCATATGGCACATTCCTCTTCTTTCCTTATAGAACCATCTAACCACATTTTAAACAAGGCCAGAACACACCCTTTTATCCCATGGAGGAAGTTATACACTGAACCTGTTGTTTTCTAGAGTCAGAGTTTTGCCACTGACTTTTGCAGAAACTGGACCTGGTGGGGAGAAGAATGCCTTAGCAGATAACACTGTGAATAGCTTTTAACCAGATACTTTGCAATTTAATAAAGAGTCTGTGCAATATTTCTAAGTTGATGAGGGCAAACCCTGTTAGGATTGAATTTTTAATTAAAATTGTTACTGCCTCTTTCCCCTTTTGGTGTCAAATAGATCATTTACATATTCAACATAATTTCCCTTAATATCTAAATAAATGTTCCACTTAATGAAAGCATTTAAGCAACTTTTTAATGAAACAGTGAAATATAATATATGGGGCTGAGACTAGTTTTCTTGAATTTTAGCACACACAGAACATGTTATGAACTAACAAAAATATTTTGAACCTGATGGGCTGTAAATTACAACCCTTGGTGTATATTCATTTTTAATTAATTTTCTTAGTCATCCTCCATAATCCTAATAGCTGGCTAAAAAATCATAGATGCCTTTGGGTGGGCAGGGAGGGGTGTGAGGGGGGAATTGTACATTTACATTTCTGAGATATTTAATAAAAGCTTCATAGCCATATTCAGTAATAAATAAAAACCAAAATATTTCAATGCTACACTTAATAGAAAGCCTGTCCAGATTTTACTTTTATGTTAAATAAATGCTTTTTTAAAGACATTTAATGGAGGGGCCTCCATGAATACACTTAGAGATTAATTTTTTCTTAATATCTTTAGATAAATCAGTAAAGAAATATGCACTCTTTGGCTGCATTTCTTTTAAAAAAGCTTATGTTTAAGAAATATCACTGCAGTGATTAGAGACAGAATACATTATCTACCTAAACAGTCACATTAAACCATAAGAAGAGTGGCTTCGATGTTTTGAACGATTTACATAGCAAATCGCAAATAGGCATAATACAACTCTTTCTGCTCAGAAATTCTACCTTTACCAGAGTCTATTTAAACTCTAAAGAGGCATATTACATAGCTGCTTGATTTCTGAAGAAATCAATAGTTTTTGTTTTCTTGTGGGGCTTTTTGTCCACCACTGGTTATGTCATCTTCATCAGACTGAATGATTTTAATTGATGTTTTTGTCTAATTACATTTTACAAATACTGTCTCTTTAGAATTTTAATATAAGTTGTTTTATTGTTTATGACAAAAATAGCTTATGAAAGAATACAGAGGATTTTTTTCCACCAAAGGATGTACAGCATACAAACATTTCTAATAGACAGCACTATAAGTTAGTTCCCTGTATAGTATAACTTAATGTGATACATGCCTTCCAGTGATGTTATTTTAGTGACCCAGAACTTGCTAGCTAGAGTTCACAGCCTGTACTTTTCACCTAGCTTTTCAGGTTCACTTCACACAAATATGATTCCAGATGAACTGCAGTGCAAACAAGTTCCACTTCATCTTGATTAGCGCAATATCACCTAGGGACCAATTAAATTGACCTCTCTGTGGTAAGACTGAGACCAGAATTTCCTTTTTCTTTGACTGTAAGATAAAGATGTGAGTAGTCAAGAATCTCATTACCATAAAAACGTATCCTTTGGGCATATATAGGAACTGTATCCATAATAAATTCAGTAACCAAAAAGATCCTAGACTTAAAGGAGCCAAAAGTTTGTTAAATTTTAATAAGCCTTTGTGTTGTATAAACTATGTGAAAATGTATTTCTTTTGTCCTAAACATCTTAAGCAAAGACAACTTCTCAGCTATTCACCCTGAGGTCAGGAGCAAAGAAGTTTGCTCAACTCACCTCCAAGTGCAAATGACACAAATGCCTGAGCAAAATCTTGTGTCATTACCTTAAGAGATGTTACTAGCCTGACTTCTGCACAAATATAGCCTTTATTGTAAGCAATCTACAGGATGGTTTGGATCCTTATATTTCTTGACATGCAGTTGTGCAAGACTGACTAGCAAGGATTTTTAGAGAATAAAACACAGTATGGATGGTATTTACATTCCGAGAATGTTTTCAAAAGGTTAGAGAAATGATCTTGGATGTTGCAAACTTCTTTATTGAGTATCCAGAACTACAGAGCAAATGTTGAAAGAAAGAATCAGTAAATGACAAGCAGAACAAAAAGCAAACACGGTTTTAGCACATATAGGTTGTGACATTTATCTGATATCTTTCTTTGAAAAAAATCAAGGACATTGCTTTGGTAAGGATTTGCTAGGCTAGAAAAATCTATTTAACTTAGGAAGGGAACAAACTAAATGAGAGACAACAAATGAGAGACAAACTAAATGAGAGCCACATTAAAAATTGGCATATCAAGTTCAAAGGCAGTTACAAATAAACTTTTTGAAGGCTGATGTTAGGTTCTGACTTAAACATTCTCATTGAAGATCCTGGTACTACATTCAGCCTGATAATTCTGCTGATTATGTTAAGTAGAGGTACTGTCAGCAGAAAAGATCAGAATCTTACTCTAAGGAAAGAAAAAAGGACCTTGAGGACTGAAATAAGGAAATGGCATGAGATTTCATAGAAAAGTGCAAGGTCATGCATTCCTGGATTAATAGCAAGAATTTCCTCCTTCACATGGAAAGTCGTTAGTTGGAAATGTCAGAGGAAGAGCAAGATCTAGGTGTATTAGTCAATTATAAGATTACTATGAACCATCTCTGTGAAGCAGCCATGAAAATGTCAAAAGCAATCCTAGGATTTTTCAGGCAAGGTATTTCACAAAGAAATATGGAAGTATTAATGTCATTGGAGCAGGCACTCCTAATATATCACTTGGAATGCTGCATATAATACAGGTCCATCATGTTGTAGGAAGATGTATTGAATGTCAGGTATATTTCCACTGAATGTTAAGCCTGAGTTCACTGCTAGCAAGCCTACTTACCACTGCTGTGAAGTCCTCAGTCAGGGGGCACTGAAATGAGGTGTGAGGTTGAATTTGTTATTCTCAGAATCTTCTTCCTCTTTTCCATTTATGGACATGATCTGATTGAAGTGCTGTCAACTGCAGTCAATGTTTGGAAAATGCTGTATGTGCACAACCTGGAAGGGAAGCAGAGAAGAGCCATACTGATTATCATTGGAGTAGAGAATTTTGCAAGTGGAGCCTAAAAGATCCTGGATCAGATAACCCAGGAAACCTAGCGAAGTACTGTGATGAGGTATATTAATTCAGTTCATTCATTCATTCATTCATTCAT
>VZUA01069278.1:24783-40148 GCA_013401035.1 Horornis vulcanius
GAACTTGGGAACTTCTTGGAAATGAAAATAGGTTATTCTTGATTCCATAAAGAGCAAAGTGCTGAGGGGAGTGACGTGGCCAAAGTCATAATGTGCAAAACTAACAAAATCAGTCATGAGAATTTTGAGTGGGACACATCTTGTTTTCCAAAATAAGAGATAAGGCATGATGTGTGGTACCAAGAAGCAAGCTGGTGAGAGCTTACATGTGTGGAATAGGCAGGAAGGACTGAGTGTTACAAATGTTCTGAAGAAAAATTTGACAAGGTTTAGAAATAGCCTGATTACCTGGGGGCTTGTAGAGGAGTTGGTATGAAAAAATGCCTGGCTTGCAGGTGGCAAGAGGTATTGTTCCCAGTGGTCATTTTACATTGTGAACAAAGAAAAGCATGAAGGGAAACATAATACCCACATATCTATAAATATGGATATGTACTAATATCTACCAAGCAAATCATTTCAATGCAGAAGCAGCTTTTCTGCAGTTATAATGCAGTTACAGTCTGCTTTTGTCTTAATTAAAAATATTGCTTAACTCCTAAAGTTGTTTTTGAGACTGAACACATTTCTTTTTGAGTCTGAAAACACTGCACATGATTTTTGGCTAAAAATATGGGGGCTTTTGTGGGATAAAGAACATAAGAATATAAACGCATTTTTGTGGCAAATTTCTAGGAAATGTTACTCTATTAGATAAAAAATATCTTTTTGTTTTTTGAGAAAATACGCTTGAGAATATTTCTGATGTAAAAGAAACGTTCTCAAGTGACAGTGCAGCAATTGCTAGTGGGGAAGTTGCCAAGTCTTCTCCCTTTGGCCCGTTGAAATATTTGCTTCCCTGAAAAACAATATAGCTGTATATTTGGTGTCTTCTGATCTGTGTCCATTTCTCTCTGAGTTTCTCACTTACCTGCCTGTGCCTCTCTTCCTGTACTCCTCCATTTCCATTTCAAAGCTGTTCCCAAAGATGAATTGTAAAAACTTGGCCCTAACTGCCCATGGGACATTCCTGTCTTTACAATTACATCTCCTGTATCACCATAAGATTTATTTTCTTGGCATGTGAAATGTGGCTGTTGTAGAAACCTTGATCTCAGAGAGAAAGATCTCTAAGTCTCTATAGTTATAAGTCTCTAAGATCTCTGAGTCTCTATAGTTAGTTTGTAGATAAGCTTCTCTTCCATCTTGTGTCCCTTCCATATTGTCCAGTTCTTATTGAAATTAATATGCTCAAGCAACAGCAGCACTAAGAGATGGAGGAGTTGGTGTTCTCTGCCTATGGTCCCCTTTGGAATTCCCCCAAAGTGCCTTTCCATTTATGCAGGATTTGTGAGGGCAAAAAGATTAAATGCCTTATTGCATTTTAGTAAATGGATTGTTTTTTTAATCAATTTTTGGAAGAATTATTCATCAGCGATGATCTTGTTTCCAAAAATTAGTTCCAAAGCACACAAGAACTTAACTACTGCATGTTTGACAAAATCTAATACATTCAGCACTAGAGAACAAGTAATATAAAGTCAAAGTTATTTCTTTATGCAAAGAAATAATTATGAAGGATAATTTATCTTTGTTTTGGTTTGTGAGTTTTGGGTTTTTCATAATTTATTGTGTATTTTCATAGGTTTGGAGATACTACTTTGCAGGAAAACATTAACCAGGAAAACTTAGAACTTCTCAAAGAATATTACAAGTTATTTACGGAAAAAATGCCTCCTGATTGTGAGTACAAAATAATGCCAGATGTCCAGATGGCTTTGAAAAGCTTTGATGGGTAAAAGGTTACAAGACAGTAATATTAGCAGAATTCCATAACTTGTTCCATAAATTTAAACATTTTGTATCTGTACACAGACCTGCTGACCCCAAGAGTGATTTCAGGCCCAATGCCACAGCAGAAATTATGGATAGAATGAAACAGAGGAATGATGAACTGAACAGCTATTTTAAGTTATTAAAATAATAAGTTTCTTAATATTTCAAGTAGAGGACAGTCTGTACCTACTTTATTTGAACAGAAATACTTGGTGGGAAATTTCATCAGCTTCAGTCATTCCCTCTGTTCTTATTCTGAAAATGTGTTGAGGTTTGGTGAACCACTGAGAAATCTGCAGATGCAAATACAAGCAATGAGCCACATCATCATGATATGAATAACAAGGTTTCATTAGAATAGGCCCTTTATTCATTTGAATAGAAATTCCATATCATAAACATAAACATTACTGTGCTGTTACTCTGATTGCCAAAAGCAGGGACTGAAAAGATGTTTGCATCAATCTAATTCTATTAAAGTAGTTTTAATGCCCAAACTATAGTCCCAAACATTGCAGATTTAACAGCCTGGTTTTTAAATCCTGTGTATAGCTTTGATACATCACTGCATATGAATACACATTTCTCTAATAAATCAGGATGATTTTAATCTGTTAGTTATTTTGACAGAAACAAAAGCTCTCTTTCTGAATGGTGGGCAGGATGCCTATCCATCCACCCACAGACCTAGTATTTCTAGGATGTCTACAGAGAAACTCATACAACAAGTTGGGTAATTAATTTAGGGGAATCTTGCCAAGGAAATATCCTCAAAAAACTAACCTAGATCTGCTACCTCATAAAAGGATTTGATTATTTAGAAACAAGAATTTGCATGCAGGTAGTATTGGCTGCTTTTCATTAACAGAATTGAAACTTGTACTGCCTTCCTGCAGGATTATTAGTGAGCCACACAGTTCCTGGACTTCTTCCAGACTGTGCAGGCTTTTGAGAACTAATCTTGTCTAGTTCATCCTGTCTTTTCTGGTTATTATAACCTTACTGCCTTCATCTCTACCTTTAAGAACTCAATCTCTTCTTATACAAATTTTTCTGGAATACAAAGTACCTCTTGGTTCCACTGCCCTTCCCACTGCCTCCCTGCCAGTATATGGTATCACTATTTTGCCTGGAGAAATGTGCCTATTAAACCAGTCCCCTGGGAAAAAAGTGAAGCTCTCAAACTTGTTCATTTGGGGAAGGACTTTAATCCTTCCCCTGTTCCCCCACCTCTGGAAGACAAACATCCATACAAGGCTGGCAGCAGCCCTAGTTCTGGGGCTGAATGAGAGGCACTTAGTATTGATGGCTCTTTGATGGTTTTGTCCCACCTTTCCAGATAATTTCCTGTAGTGCCAAATCGGTGCTACAAAATAAATGCAGGAGAGTGTTCCCAAAGCTGTTAGTTCCAAACACTGCTCATAAAGCCCAAAGAATGTGAGGACTCACAGCCCTGTTTGCCAGGCTGTTGCATCCACCCTTGGCAGCCTCCCTTGCCTGCTGCTTCATTCATATATTCCCTTTCAAAGAATTCAATTTTCCATTCCCAGAAAGGTATTGCTGTCTTTGCTATTAGATTTCCTCTTGTGTCTATTTTTCCCCTTGCCAATAAGATTCTTGCATGTAACTAAGCATACACTGACTTTCTATCTTCTTTAAGATGAACATATGCTTCATCATTTACCTGTTTCTTCAACTCTTAAATTATTTTAGCAGAAACTGAAAGTAAGAGTGTGTTCCCAGAAAGATTCCTACCAAAAATGTTGACCAAACATTGCTCTGGTTGAGGCACCAAAATTGTATTGTTTTTATAGAAATACTAAAGGTGGTAGGGGTCCAAAAATGTAAGATTGTTTTTTAGTAGTACATAATTAACTGAAAACAACAAGGCTGTTTGGTACTGCCAGGGTCCTCCTCCTTATAATCCATGAGCCTGATCTGATGGTTTAATACTGTGGGGGACCCAAGGAGTTTAAGCAGTTGATCATTTCCAGTCAAGGTGGAACTCATTTGGCAGTACTGTAAACAAGGACACTTGCTGTACCTGTGGTGAAGTCACCCCTCTGAGATATTGCATTTTCTGCTGTGAACCAAAAGAAAGCTGCCTGGAAGCAATAAAATGTTTAGTGATACATTTGCATAATCTCAAAGCATCTTTGTCATTGTGTGTTCTGTGTTTTAAAGAAACAGATGCAGCCATTAGTGTAATAGTCTAGCAGAGTGTGATGTGTTTTTATGTGCTCTGCATTATCTAAGTGTACAATCAGAATTTGTAATACACAGTTAAAACAATCCACATTAAGATTATTGCACAAGTAGTTTGGATGTACTTCTTCCTCCCTTTTTTGTTTGTTTGTTTATGAGTTTTTTTAGACAGCACATTATGAGTGAAGCAATTTAATTCTTTTTGAATATATTTAAATTACTTCTTACTATGAATCATGGATAAGGGAAACTACAGAATTTATTAGACATAAAAGATAAAAGATAAGAGGGATCATTCCAGCTTGGATCACATGGACAATGGACCTTCATTAATACTTCTCTCATTTTTATTCTTTCAATTGAGTATGTCTTTGGGCTTGGTTTTGAGGCCTGGGTTGTGGGGCTTTTTCCCCTCACTGGATGGACAAATTAATTTCTCTGCTTGAAGAAACTTTATCCATTGATCAATTTAGTTTCACATTGTTTCACTTGATTCTGAGCCCTTTTATTTTGGTGATAATTATAATTAAAATTCTTTTTACTTCATCACCATGAGAAGAAATCATTTCAAAAAACAGATTCTGCTTGTTTTTATTGATTTTTCAAAACTAGTGAAGATAAATGTAACAAACCAACAATGTAACAAATGTAGAAAAAAACTTCCTATCTATACATATGAAACAGAGGGAGAAATTAAATTGCCTACACTTGAATTTTTGCTAGGAATGTAGGACAAGTTAAACTTCAGCTTAGATGCCATACACAGAACAAGCAGGTAAAATTTTGGATTTTAAGTAGACCTGAAATTATGTCCTACTTCAAAATAAAGCCACATTTAATTTCAGACTGAGAAATACACTTTGTTACTTTTTAGAGGGGATACTTAGTGCTGTTTAACTTTTATGTTACATTATATAAAAAACTAAGGGACATTTCAAAACAAAATTTAGATTTTTCAAATTGAAAACAAAACCAAAAATTGTGACTCTAAAATAAAAAAAAAAAAACCATCCTATCAAAGCAGGTTGTAATACACTCAGTTTTTTTGTTTTTTTTTTTCTGATTTTCATTAAATGTCTGTAATAGCTGATGAACAGAACTACAGCAGAGATTTGGTTTTGTTTCTCACCATCCATCTATACGATAAAGGTTGAAGACACTTAGATTTCCACATGAAGATCTTAGGGAGGACAACCCAATACTCAGAAAGACATAAGGTTTGCTAATTCCTTAAATATTTAGCTGTTAATTTCCATCCTGTGTTCCCGAACAAGGCTGTAAATACACCTGTTCTTCACCACAAGCATTCTTTAGTCAGGACATTCATATCACCAACCTTGTCATAATGAGCAACTTTATCATCTTTTTTTTCCAGGTTTACCACATTTTCAAGAACAAAATGATTTAAAGGGATTGCTAGAAAGTCTTCATCAAAATATCCAGGCCAAAAAGAGAAAGAATGTAGAAATCATGTGGCTGGCTGCAACGGTAAGATCTCTTGTTTCAAAGAAATTGATGAACTCATTTTCATAAGCCTGCTGATATTGTAAGTGCAGTGGATTTTAAGGATATGATTGGGAACTCACTGGTTAAAGGAGGCAGATGTGCTGAAATGGTTTTTTAACATACTCATTCTCATAGTCACTCATTCCACTCATGAATTTATATCTCTTCTTCCTCCATTTAAATTGCAGATTTCTTTTTCTCACTCTTAACTTGTAGAACCTGCTAGAATTTGAGTGATTTGTTTCATATCCATTCTTTGATAATATAAAATTACTCAAAATAATTTCTTTTTTTTTATTGTCCTCGAGGTATGATGTGGGACGTGATTGCTTGCTCTGTTTTTTGGGTTTGTTTTTTTTTTCTATTGCTGCATTCAACTTTTCATTTTCTATAATTGAATTAATTTCACAAATAAGTGTTGCAAAAGACATGCAAAGGACAGACAATCAGACACAGGGAGAACACAAAGAAAATTGCTTATTTAACAATGATTAATACTTACTTTGCTTTTTTTAATTACTTTCTGTTTCCCAATTCTGTGGAGTTTGCACCTACATGTTATAAAAAAAGCCAGGAAAATATCTCTTATATTTATAAAGAGCTCAAGCTTTTCAGGAATGTGAAATTCAGACAGGTAATTGTCTTATATTTGGAAAAGTACCCGTGGTATCTCTGCCCCCTTATACCAGCAGGGAGCTTTTGGTATCTACCGAAAGTGAAGTAAGGATTTGTGTTTTGGGATACTTTCAAATGTATATACCCTTCAAGGCAAATAAATATTTGATACAAAATTATTAATAACACTTTCCATGAATTTTTATTAACACCAGGGAAAAGACAATCTTAACTATAATTTTGTATTATAACACTCTTGTAACTTCCATATTATTAACATTTTGCCACATGGCTAATAAATATAATCACATGTTTTTGCAGCATAAATCCTTTCTAAGTACAAATATAATATTTTCTTGCTGTACCAGCCTGCAATTACTATGAAACACTGCTTTTAGAAAAGTAAGAATAAATCAAATAGAATTTAAGAATTTCTTCTCCTATGTCTTCCCTACAATCAGAGCCCATCACTCATCCAGAATAATTACCTGGGATTTTTTTACTTCATTTTTTAAATGTTTTTTTATATTGTTAATTTTTTTAGGTATCATTCATGTGGAATAGCCCCCAAGACTCATGGACTTCCAGAGATACTAGTGTAAAGAGAATTTATCTCATCAGTTAAACAGCTAGCTTCTTTCACACCATTATTTAAGAAAATTATCATATAGTACTTTATTTAAATCCCAGTGCAACTGTGTTCTAATTTTTAAACAGATTTTACTTTTAAAATTTTAAATTATAGGATGGAATTAATAGTCATAGGTTCTGCTTCACTATCCTGTGCCTCTTTGGGTTCTAAGTAACTTTCCCTTAATTGATTCCCTAAATTAAACTTTTGAGATTGCCCTCACCACGGTTATCACAAAGAACTTAAAGGCTCTAAGTATTTTCTGGGCCATTGATTTTAATAGAATTTCTGAGAATGCAATTAACAGATGAAGAAATGCTTATTTGCTGAACTGACATTGTGGAGATCGTGTTCCAGTTTCATCCTGCGAGCTCTCCCATGGTAGCCAATGTGGGAAGTTACTTTTTCTGATTACTGCTGTAATTTATTGCCTTGCCCTATTCTCACAAATATTTGGGGTTTCATGCGCTTATACCAATGATTCTCCAGGGATAGGTATAAGCAAAGTATTACCTTTCCTCAGGATAAATTATATCTGGGGAAAGGTAGACCCACACTTGGGCATGGCAGTTCTCCTTCCAATTTTTCTTTTTCTAGAAAAATGTTGCTTGAAAACAAAGTATGAACTAATGGACTGCTAGAACCACAGATTGATTCTTAAGGGGAGAAATCATTCTCAAAAATATCATGTTTCCCTTATGCTTTATAACTTTTTCAAAGTAAAATTGAGACAATCCATGGCAGTCATTTATGTTAGACTTTACTAATTGTGAGTCCAACATTGAAGAGTTTACCTGTTTTTTATGTTGAAAATAAAAACTATTTAAGTTCAGATGTGTCTGACTCCCTACCTTCAAAGAAGTTAGTCTGCTGCATTCATGTTGGTGAGTTAAGTCTTCTCAAGGTTTTTCTTTATTCATTAGATATTCCGACAATTAAGCTTTCGTGGAACAGGGTGGTTGCCAGATAAATGAGGAAACAGTGAAGGAACTGTTTCTTTTCTAGCTACAAAAATTTTTCTTTTGTAGTTATAAAAATGCCGTTTCAAGTTCTGGAATTGGATGCACTGCTACTAACTTTTGATAGGTGCTTTCTTCTTGAGAAAAGCTGTAGCTGTCTGGCTGCCCTGTGTGTGCTTGCAGAGTTTCAGGGGCTGCACAGCCTGCCTGGGGTGAGCAGGGCCAACCTGCGGGGCGTGCCTGTGTTTCAGATCTGCCGCAAGCTGAACGGAGTGCGCTTCACCTGCTGCAAAAGTGCCAAAGACAGGACGTCCATGTCGGTGACGCTGGAGCAGTGCTCCATCCTGAGGGACGAGCACCAGCTGCACAAAGACTTCTTCATTCGGGCTCTGGATTGCATGAGGAGGTAGGTGGGGTTCCCTGCCCTTTGAGCTAGGCCAGCACTGAGGCTCTAAAGCTGAGCCCAGGCCTGGCTGAGCAGCAGCCCAATAGCTGGTAAGTCACCTCTGGAGTGCAGGGTCTTTGCAGCTGTGTTTTATCAGTAATTAACAGTTTCTGAGATAGGTATGGGAAACCTTGCAAGGGTCAGCTCACTGACTGTAAAATCTGAGCAGCAGTCTGAACAGCAGTTGATTTGAGAAAAGTTATATTTCAGTTTTGAGGGTATTTTTAAAAGCATTTGCGCAGTCATTAAATAATGTGTACAACACTCACACAAAAACTGAGAAAGCAAAAGAAGCATTTGTTACAGATGGCAATTCTTACTAGTCTGTTATAGAAAAGAAACATCCAAGTAGGTTTGGACCGGTGGTGGTTGCCATTAATATCTGATAAAATCTTTACTGTGCTTTAAAAAACGTTAATTAAAACATGCTTTATTCTAAATTGCAACTATTCAGAAATTGAGGCTGGTGTTATCAGGAATGTGTAATTAAAAGATGTAAAGATTTCCCATTACCTGAGTCTTTGATGAATAAAAAAATCTATTGAGCAAACAAGTTTTGATCATAAAATGAATCCAGATGCTAGATTGTTTAAAGAAACTTTCATCTTTGGTTCTAATGAGCTTAATCATGTAGTTTTAATCATAATGTCTATAGGAGTTTTAAAACATTTGTAGCCACAACACTAGAATAATATATAAAAAAGGTCACTGCAAAAGTAATAGAAAATACGTTGGTCAGCCTGCAAAGAGGTAACTGAATCATATCTTGGACTTTTGTGAAACACAAAAAATATAAATTGTTTGTAAGGTGGATTTGTAAAGATCATACCAAGTAAACAATTGTGTTTATGGTCTGTAATGGGTAATTCTGGACCTTCACATTTATTATTGCCAAAATATGTGGTTAATGCCTAGATTAAAACTGTAAGTTTACCCACAGAGTGTCCTTTTGTCCTTTGGCAAAGATAGCTGGTCTAAAGAAAAAAGATAATTTTATGAAGAGTAAATGAGCCAAGATGTCTCAGTTGTAGGTTTGGTTCACAAGGTGCTGCTAATGCAGTGAGATGTGATGTGTTGAACTGGGCTGTATCGTTTTGGGTGTGTTGTTACCTTGCATAAATCCCTCAGTCTCTGTAGTAATTCAGTGAGTGAATGACTTTTGTGCAGTCTTTCATAACTACATGTTTTACCATTAATGAATTCTGAGTTCTCTGTGTTAAATTTCATTTTGGCATTTCAAACACTTTTTTTTTTTATGTTATGTCTCCAATAAATACAAAAGTGTGTAAGCTACAGTAAGTTACCAGGCACAGGAAAACTAATTATTTACATAAAATCACCATAATGTTAGAATAGCATTGAGTAGAGTAGTGGATTGGAAAATTTTCACAGACATAAATATAATTTTATAAAAACCTTAACTTGTTCTAGTAGGTTTTTGTAGCTCAAAATATAAATGATTTTGAGTGGGTTTATGTCATGTAACTGATTTGAAAAGATGAGACGATTAACACATTAGTTATCTTTGCAGGTAACAGTAATTTGAAGTCACAAAAGAATGATGTAAAGACAAAACAATCTGAAAAATACTTAAAATTAAATGAGCAGATGGGTATATGAAGTTGAAGAACCTTTACAAACACATAAAATCTATTGGTTATGCTGTAGTTTCAAACAGAGCAAAGCTTTATCCTGCTCTTACCCTGTAAATGAATTTCAGACTTGAACCAAAGTAGGGAAAGATGTGTTGGATGGGAGGTGCTAACTTTGACTCAGGTGGGAGGATTGTCTGAGGATTAAAGCAAAGGCTTTGCAAGAAGTGGCAGTAGCACACAAAATAATTTGCACCATCAGGATAAGAAAAATAGAAAGAAATCTTCTAACTATGCTAGTTGCTATCAGTCTAACACTGCTCACATAACTAGAGGTTTAAAAATAAAATTAAGAAGGAAAGCAGCCAAATTACTTTTGTTCCCTCCCAAATTACTCTTTTTACTCTTTTTTTACATTGAATTGTTCAATGAAAGCCCAAAAATTCAGAACAGAAAAGATGTCAAATGGGAGCATAGTACTTCACTCCACGGTGCTCCCATTGAGAGCTGGCCTGGCAGTTTAAGACGTGTCTTTGGGTGGGAGGTTTTGTGTCTTTGGGGCTACAGACATGCAGCAGGGACTGCTGCTCACTCCTGGGCTGGAGTGCCTCTGGAGCAGTGTTGGCAGGGACACAGCACTGCTGCCTGGGTGGCCTGGCACCAGGGACCCTCCAGCTGGACACTGCTCCTGCCGGCAGACAGAGAAAGGAGCATTGCAGAGAAAGGCATTTTGAGACAGCAAAGTGGGAAGGAAAGAGCAGATAAGCAAAGGAGAGGAGAAAAACCCTTGATTTCCACTGCTGTTTCAGCTAAATGTCTTGTATTTCACTTGAATGAAGTTTATCAACTGTGTTTTTTAGAGGTTTGAGTGAATGAGGTCAACAGGGTTGTTTGGTAGCCATTGTGGCACTTGTCCTTATGTAGTTTCCTTTTATTTGATTACTTTTGCAGATCTGAAAGATAACGCTGTGCATATCTAAAATTTTCATTAGGTACTTTTAGAAGCTTTTAGAATGATTTTCCCATCTAAAAGAACCTATTTTGTTTCAAGGGCAGAGGGAGAAAAACTATTTGCCGTTTAATTTGCAATTTTAGCAGTTTTTTCCCAATGAATCTTCTCTAGATCACTTTGTTAAACTTTGTCAATCAAATCCCTTTGTGCTGATTGCCACAAATTGCTTTTAAGCCTTTCAAAAGAACAAATAGACATGAAAAATTCAATTTTAACATCCCGAATCCTAACAGACTGGATTGATCTTTGAAAGGCTTCTTTTAAAAGTTAACAGTAGGAGACAGAAACTACTGTGAAACTAAGTGAGCTGTAGAAGTAAACGGTGATTCAAAAGCAGCCTTTATTGGAAATGCCATCATTTTGAGATATGAAAATTATCAAGGTGCCTGTGTAGCTGGAAGGCTTTTTCTTTTCCTGCCAGTGCTGACACAGCTTTGCTGACTGTTGGAAAAGAGAAGCATGTCCTTACAGGTTCAAGCTTTCTTGCCACCAGAACCTTGGAGATGCTGGACTTTTGTGTGCTGCTACTTTTCAGCTTCTTTGGGGTCCCCAGAATTTTGAGCAATCCAGAAATGATTCCCAAAGTTTCAGCATATTTGCCTTGGTGTACATTGCATAACCCTGTTTTGGAAAATACTGCCCCTAGCTGTTTTTTTAATGGCTTAGTTTGTAAGTGGAATCGTTGTCTTTTAGTGATAAACTATACAATGTTTACTGCTTCTTTCTAAAAAAAAGGCTGTACAGGAATCCTTCCTTTCACTTATGAAAAATGTGGTGAATGAAGCCATGATGGGAATGCATGCTTTATCATTTACAATATGTAATAGATGGCTTTGTCCTCAGTCGTAAGTCTGGCAATTATGATGCTGCAATTGGTGTGTACCTGAAGCAGCCATTCTATAAATAATTCCACATATTATAATTTCCTTGATATAGGTTTGTGACTACTATTGATCTTAGTGACATGCAGAGTGCAGAATGAGGAAAATCAATATATCATCCCCTCTGTATCAAGTGCTTGTAATTCACATCATATTAAAATACTGTTTATAACGTCGCTACCACTTCCAAGTCAGTTTTTACAGGCATCAATATTCTTATTTTTCTCTTCACCAATACATGAATTTTCCGATCATTCAGTGTTAACTCTATTCCAAGAGACAGCAGAGGCACAAAACTGGTTTACCTGAGTTCACTGCAGTATCTATCACATTTCTTTTTTCTTTAGAGCTGGCTGCTGTTAAGGGAGAATGGACCCTGGTGGGCAGCGCATAATGGAGCACCTCTGTAAAAGAAATTGATTTTTTTGTTCGTTTTTAAAATTTATTTATTTTTTAAATCTATTTAGCTTTATTGTTTCAGAGAGAGGATCCCTTTTGGAGGCTGTGGGTAGTGAAAAACCTCAGAAACTCCTGTCATTGGTCTTGTTTCCAAAAAAGCCTCAAAAGTAGTAACAAACAAAGGAAATGACAAATCCACTGTCTTGGTGAATCCTCCATGCTGTCAGCCTTATCATCATTCTTAGCAGAGCACAACACCTGTCACATATTTCTGACATTGAATACAAAATTTGACTCAATGTGGGACACACTGTTTCCACTTGAAGTAGTTAAGGTATTTCAGGGTATTTTAGATAAATTGCCTATCAAAAATCTCAATGAAGCACGAGTTCAAAGAATGAATGATCTGAGCAACAAGTATTGAGCATCTGATGAGCCAATTATGAAAAAAAATCTCCTTTTTTAAAGAGCTGTTTGAGGACAGCTTTTCTTAATGATGAGTGAGTTGAGGAGGAGGAGGAGTAGCTGTAATCATGGACTAGCTGTAATCAGGAATAGCTCTTTAATCAGGGGCTTTCAGATGTTCTGGGTGTTGAGATGGACCTCAGCCACGGAGGAGCCTCTACCAAACACCAGAGCTGTAATTGCCACATGGACTAGGAAGCAGGAGCAAAGGGACAGGATTAGAGGCAGGGATGATCCATGTGCAAATCTCTGTGCCTTTCTCCCATGTCCCAGCTTTCACCCTGCTCCTGTGAGCTTGTGGCAAGAGATGCAGCATGTGAGGGGTCACACAGAAGAGGAGGCACAAGTTTTTCCAAACCCCATTCCCAGCCCATCTGATCCTCTCCACCTTTTCTTTTTTCTGCTAAAAGTATAAGCACAGTGCAAGCGAAACTTTAAAAAGGAGAGTCTGACTTCCACTGTAGATTTTTACAACATTCTATGGCTCTTTAGCAACTTAACATCTCTATTTGGAGGTAGAAATTGCAAATGATTTGCATCACCTGATGTACTGACAGAAGCCTGGGCATTAAGTAACAGTAAGGTCCAGTTTTGGTGCACTGAGCCACCATCAGTTTTGTGTTCTACAACTAAATTACTGGTTTGAGGTTTTTAATAGCCACAGTGTGCAGAGGAAAAGAAAACAAAAGGGAGAGAGATGGCCACAAGGTGTAGTGAGAGCCAATGCCATTGACATCTTTCTGGAGCCTTTTAGTATTAACTTCTATTTCTGACATCCTTCTGGAAGGAGGAGAAGGATTATAGAGAATCATTGTGGGCAAAGTATCAAACAGTAGTTGAAAAGGCTATGATAAATCTAAGCTTTTCTAATATAACTTCTGAATTTCACTGAATTGAACTTTATAATATTTCTTTAAAGCAAGTCTCAGGTATTAAAGACTTAAGCCAAGGAAAAAAAATACAATAAAGGTAACCCGTGCACACTTTATTTGCACTCTGGCAAGTCCTGAGGCTTAGACTTCTACATGGACAAACTAAGAAAGTATAATTGGCAGTTGTTTTGTAACATAGCCTCACACCATATGAACCACTTTTTTCTGGTTCACTGGGGTCAGATATTTGAGTTCATGTTTTGCAAGGAAATGTTCTCTAGCTGACTGCAGAAGTTTCATTCTCCTGGACCTCATTTCTGCAAATTTCTCCTAAGTGCTGTTTTCAGATTCTTTCTGATCAAGGTCCTAGTGAGAGTCCTGAGAACTGTCTCATGTCATCTTTTTCATCTTCCTTTTTTTACTACACTTTTTGCTTGATTATTTCCCTCTTTTCTGCTCTGTGACATGTGTGGCTGCCTCTTTCTTCTCCTGTTCAGAGTTTGGGCACTGGCCTTAGCCACAGCGCTGAGAGAACAGCAGAGCCAGTCTCCTGCCTCTTGATTTTGGCTTCATGCTGTAGCAGTCATCCTCTGCCAGGGAAAAGGACAGCAAGGAAAAGCCTTGTCCAGCTCCTTGACCTGGCATCTGTTGAATCCTGCTGTATGTATGTACCTGCTGAATTTTAACAAAGCTTTGTTAGGAAGAGATTTGAGAGTCCTGCAGGAGTAGGCTCTTTGGATAGTTGCATCTCTCACATCTTTATTATCTTGGTGCAGAATATCAAATCCTGTTCTTCAGAATGGAGGTACTAGTAATTCTCTCAAAAAAACAGGGGGGAGAAAAAAAGCTGTAATTTTTTTCTTTAAATGAAATTGTAAGTTTGAGGTTTCCCATTCAAAATGAACTACCAATTGCAAGTAGATTCTTAAAGGAAAGCATAGTGTAGCCTTAATTAGAATTGCCTTTCACCTGGAACCTGTAATAATATTCTTGGACCAATCTCTTCGAAGGAAGGAGGAAAAAAATGAAAACCTTTGCCACTCTTTGCAAGGAATATTTAGAGAAGTTACTCAGTCTACACCAATGTAGCAGGCAGTAAGCAAGAACTCTGAAATAATGCTTAGTTTTCTATCCTTCTGGTTTAAACAGAACAGATGATTGGGGATACAAGCATCATAAATTCACCCTAGGACATCTTCCTATCAGTGTGGGAGGGGAAAGTAGAGCCAATAGAAATCTGTATTGTGTCTAAATTTTGACACCAGTGTTTGGGGAGTCAGTCCTTGAAATGCACCTGCTCCTCCTTCAGTGACTGCTTCAGGAAGGTGAGCACTTCAAGAGGACTCAGAACTTGACAGTAAATTTTATATAATAGGAGAACATACTAACATATCAATTGTAGTGTACAGTATTTTATTGTATATTAAAAGAAGTTCCTTTTCAATTGGAAAAGAAAATGTTAGAAAACACTTGTGTTTCAGCTTTACAACAAAAAACAACCCTTGATTCGCTGTGAACTTTTTGCTGAAGGGCCCCTTTGCCCTTTGCCTTCAGGTTGTGTGTGCCAGAGTTCTCCAAAGAAGAACTGCATTTTTGGAATTCCAATCAAAAACTTGCCCGACTCTGAGTTGTTCTGCTCTGATTTGCACTTTTTATTTCTCACTGAGATACTGATGAGGTAAACAATCTGTTAAGTAGCCGAAATTAGTATTTGTCATATCTTGATCCAAATGAGAGTACAGAGAACTAAGCTTTGTCTTTGCTCTCTGTGAAAGGTTTTAATTATTCAGTATAGACAGTGAGAAATGTGTGTAATTAATTAACATGTGCATTCTATGGTCAGTTTTTAAAACCAGCCAAATGAAAAAACCTTATCCACTAAATTTGCTTTCCCATTTAGTGTCACAGTCTGTGTTTGGATGCTTAATAGTGCAGAAGTGAATTTAAACACTGCATTTGATTAATTAG
>VZUA01069286.1:1784-26870 GCA_013401035.1 Horornis vulcanius
TCTTTATTTTAAGAAAAAAAAATTTAGAAGTGTCTGCCTTTATCTCTTAACTTTTTCCAGTTATTGTGGTGGTGTTGTTTTTTTTCAAATAGATCAAATTATTGAACAACATGAAAAAACTATTTTTACCACTTGTAATGGAGAGGAAATACTCCTTTTTTATCTCCCCAATTCTTCGTCTCATCATCCATTCAGGATGGACATGAATATATAACTCATTGGTTGCTGTGGAACTAAATCATTTGTCTGGAAGGTTTAAAGATCCTTTGATTTTAAGCCCTATGGACATGTAATTAAGAACATACGGAAGAGCATTAGCACCTGAGCTATGGCTCATGCCCAATTTTGATGAATCATGTAGTGTAAGAGAAAGAGAATAGTTGGAATAACAACTAAATTAACTCTGACTCTTCTGGAGAGAGCATCAGAGAGTCTGGAGCTTCCCTCCCTTTGGCCTCATGAAGGGTCAGAGAATCACAGCACTGTAGAATCCCAGACTGCTTTGAGTTAGAAGGACTTTAAAGCCCATCTTGTTCCACCCCCTGCCACAGGCAGAGACAGCTCCCGCTATCCCAGGTTGCTCCAAGCCCCACCCAACGTGATCTGGAACAGTTCCAGGGATGGGGCAGCCTCAGCTTCTCTGGACAACCTGTACCAGGGCCTCACCACCCTCACAGAGAGGGATTTCTTCCCTATATTCCATCTAAATCCACCCCCTTTCGGCTTAAAGCTATCCCATTTTTCCTATCAAAAACCCAGGGCTGGGTTCTTTGCTTCAGTGGAGGGCTGGTGTTTTGTGCCATGGATTGTGAACCCAGATCCCAGAATGGATTTGAACCCAAGTTTTCCACAATGGCTGAATATGCTAACAGATGACTGGGATAAATCCCATAATACTGTCAAACTTGACAGAGACTGTACATTTTGTGCAAAACCACGTAAACCCCACCACTGTCAAATGAAAGAGGGATTTTTATGCTCTCTGTTCCCCTCTGATATATGTTTGGCTGTCATCTTATTTCATAGTTGAGGCAATTGAAACACTGTTTAAATGTGTATCATAAACCTATAGATGAGAACATTTCCCTGCTGGATTTAAACCATTACCCCCAAAGGTGTTAAAGAAACCACGCTGTGTGTCACTTTTTAAGATCAAGGGGCATTTTTGATGTTAATGCCTAGAAAAGGCAGATGAACACTAACAGCTGCTTATGCACAGGCTGGTGAATTGAATAGGGAAATACTTCTGTTCTGGAAGTCAGATCTCCAGAGAAAAATGATAAATTGTGAGCATCCTTAAGTAAGAGTGATAGTCTCTAAGGATAGTTGAGCAAGGCTGATAATATAAAATATGTAAAACGGAGAAAATATTTAATACTTCTGTTTCTCTGCTCTAAGGAGTTGGAAGGGTTGTGTTAACAATATATACGGTGCTGCTGTGCTCAGGCATGCAGGAGAAATGCAATATATTAGTTCTCAAATCAGTAGTTTGTGAAATGCGTTTCTGGTATCCAGGGATTTTCAGGACTGTTGCACTGATAAGGAGTCAAGGGCAGTCTCCTCATGGGCTGGGATAGCTCTCTTGGGAGAAAAGGGAACAGAAGAAAAGGAGCAGCAGATTAAGAGCTGGACATTTTAGTGTTTCTTTAGTTCCAAATGCTGATTTTTTTTTTTACTCTTCAATTTGCAGATATTTAAAGCTCTGCAGCAGC
This sequence comes from Horornis vulcanius, assembly GCA_013401035.1. NCBI lineage: Eukaryota > Metazoa > Chordata > Aves > Passeriformes > Scotocercidae > Horornis > Horornis vulcanius. The sequence goes on from VZUA01069286.1 coordinate 3,497, forward strand.
TTCAGTTCTGACTTAGAGCTGATGAATCACCTCTTTAAAAAGGCTTTCTGTAGGAAGTTGTGGTGTACAAGAACCTTACACCAAGGGAAGTTTATTCCCCTAAGAATTATGTCATTCCTGTGGGACAGACAGAAGGAGAAAGGAGAGAATCTTTCCCTGTAGACCCCCATAATGATATGAATTTCAGATATGAAAGTGACCTATGGGCAAAATGTGTAGGAGGGCAGCAAAAATGGGGAGGAATAGCTAAGGTTCCAAATCTTCTCCACTGGTTCATCACCTAATAGAATAACCTTGAAATTTTGCTGGTTTTTTTATGCAAGTAACCCAAAGTAAAAACCTGGAGGAAAGGAAGGTACAGCACCACTGAAGGATTTAAAATGCAGCCTCATTCAGGTTGTACCACCAGGGCTCAGATGCGGCAGAATTAGACCAGTGGGAAGGAACCTTTCTTTCTGAAGTCTCTGGGAAATAGGGAGACAGCAAACATTCCAGGTATGTCTTTCCAGGGGACTTTCAGGTGAGAGGAGTTCCTTGGAAAGCTGAGGTGCAATTTATTGTTTCCTGCACCAAGTTTAATGAAAGAAATCAGAGAAGCCATAACCAACATCAGTAACAAAAAACCATATTGTTTATTGTTACCCCTTAACTGAACAACTTGTTAAACTAAAAGTTCCAGTGGATTTTTTAAAATTATCATTATTATAAAAAAAGAAACAGAGGACAGAGACAGTTATCTTTTTGAGGCAATTCAGTTTTCTCACCCCAAAAAAATAAAAATAAAAAAGGAATATTTCTTGCTTAGAACTCTAGCAGTCAGGCTCTTAGACCCTGCATTTGGGCCAGGAAAGCCCCTGGTTCAAACTCTGCAGCTTTTTGCTGTATTTTTTTTTAGGTGATGCATCTGAAGTTTTTCATGTTTTCTGGTTGGCTAATAGAACATAATTATTTTCTACACTTGCATTGTGTGAAACACATAACTTCAGTCTGCCAGCCTCAAGGAACTGCAGCTTCACCATAACACTTTTTTTATAGCTTGAGAGAATTTTTATACCTGAAAACTGGGATTAAGATTGTAAATTCTTTTAAAAGAGAGCTGATACTCAGTTACATGTGGCTTTGTGATTGATGGCTGTATCCTGCTCAGCTAATCTCAGTTTGCCAGTAAACCCTTCATGACTATGAGAATTTTAGGTTCTTTGATTTCTGCCATAGGTTCCTTAAAACTGCTCAGACTTTGCTGGATAGTTGCTTCATCTCTAGGGCATCACTTTAAATCCAGGGAAATATGGCATCTTCTTTAAAGCAGTTACTGTAATTTTTGATCTGCTTGTAATCTAAAGCATTAAACAAAGCAAAAGCAGGAACAGGAACAAATGATACTTAACCCCTTGCTTGGCTCTGTAGGGCAGTTTCAGAGTGTGCTGGCTGATACCTTGTTTGATGAAAAAATCAAGGACAGAAGGAGAAAGCTGTAATGAGGCTTGGTGAGATTTGATTTGAATTTTCAGCATGTTTTTCCTTTCAGGTTAGGAACCAAGTGTGGAAGATCTGTGATTTTAAAATTGAAGTGAAGCCACAAAGCCTCCTGCCAGCAGAGTTAGTCTCTCTGCTTGTGCTTAAAATGGTTCCTCTGTTGCATGCACAAATCAGCTTCCTCTGTGAAAGCAGCAGAAAGCTCAACTCAAAAGTGACTTGTATTGGTTTTGATGGAAGAATTGTAGGCCATGATTCTTATAGTTCTACTTCACAGTTTTCCCCTAAAGTTTCACTGACTTTCCCCCAGTCAGAAACTGCAGAACCTCACCTGTGCAGTCGTTGCATCAAGACAATTTTTGGCTGCCCAGAGCAGGAGGTTTTCCTGCACCATGTCACATGCAACTCCAAGTCTGTTCAGCTGTGAATTTTGGTAAAGTTACACAAGAATGTAAGTAACACCTCACGGTATAATCCTCACTGGAAAAATTGGTAAAAAAGTTGGGACATAGCAAGGTCTGCTGTTGCTTAGCAGGAGACAGAAATTCCTGCCTTCCTTAATCTTTGAGCTCTTGATTTAGAGAAATGGAATTGCTTCCAGAATTCCTTTCAGAATAATCTTATGGATAAACTTAGACTCTCACCAGTCCAGGTACAGTTACAAACATGTGAAATTAGAGAAGAAATAAGGGAGGATTGGAGCAGAGCTGCCCACTACATTTTGCTGCCTGGAATATATTCTGCACTCTTACAATTTTTGCAGGCTTCATATTTTCAGTTTGCTAAGAACACTTTATGTGTTATTGTAGCAAGACTTTGAGCCACATGTTTTCTCTATTTTCTTTACATTTCTTCTTTTCACTGTATCACCTCACTTCCTCTATTCTGCTCTTTGATGCTGCTCTATCCTTTGATAGTTTTTCCACTGTTCTTTTGTACTTACTTTCCATTTGTTTTGTTTTGCTTTATTCTCTATCAAATGCTTTTTCCTTTCTTATTCTCTCCCTCTACTACTGTCATCATGCTTTCCCCCCACACACATTCCTAAATTATCTATCATAGTTCTCTTATGCTTATTTTTCTAGTGTTTCTGATTTAATTTCTGTTATTTTCTCTCAGGAAATAAACATATGCCCATGCCCATATATACATAGTTGTTTTTTTCTAGCCACCCTCAAAGAAAAACTGAACCTTGCAAAAATCATGAAGGAGCAGAAGGTGTTCCAGGCAGCAAAACCTGTGGGTGACTATGCTCAAATTCCCCGTTATTGTTCCTGTAATTTGATGTGTTTGCACTTGTAGCTGAACTGGTGACCTTTGCAGTCACCCTTGCACACTGACATCCTTATTACACTCATCCTTTCTTTAAGGACATCCAGGACTTGACTCCAGTGAGGCTTCACCTGTGCCCATCTGCCCAGTGTAGAGATAAAGCCTTGGGAGTGACGGGGAGTTGAGCTGTGCCTTGTACCTGTGCCTGTACCTGTGCCTTGTACAAGAACCAGCACGCCACACAAGGGGGTCAGGCTCAGGATCCCTCAGCAGCAGCACCCCAGGAGGTTTCTAGAAGTGATGGTGACTCCTGGTCCTGCAGGACCCAGAGGAAACCAAGGGCAGGGACTGAGTGACTTTGCTCTGGTGGGTTTGGCTGTAAGGAGGCTCCTGGTTGCAGCCTAGAGGTAAATGTGCTCTGAGACCCACCAGGGGCTGGGTTTGCAGGTTGAATTGAAGCAATACAAGGTACTGCAGCTTCTTTGTGTTAGCAAAGACTCCCTTTGGAAAATGTATTGTTTAAAACATCCTTCAACTGTAAAATAATCTGATGCATAAAGCAAACCTTGGTGATCACTTTTTTTAGCAAAAGAAGCTATTAATAAAATAGATGGTTTCATGAAAACCTTTGAAACCTTGGGAAAGCCCAGAACTCCTTCTGTCTGGAACTGCTGTTCTTGAAACTCTGTTTTCTTCAGTTCCTTCATTCTTTTTTCTCCCCCACCTGTTTTGTACCAGCAAGTGCCCTGAGACACCAGGGCTGCTGCCCTGTGCTGGGAGAGGCACAGCACCAGCCAGGCTGGCATTAAGCACATGCTCTTAAAGGAAAACCATGCCCTGGAAGCGTGTGGAGCTGGAAGTGAGGCAGAGAAGACAGGCTGCTTTTTGTGCCTGAGCCAGGCGTTTGTGCTGCCTCCACCTCTGCCCACTGCTCTTCCTGGGGAAGGGGCAACGGCGCCTCCTGATTTGCCTGCCTGGTGCAACAGGGCTCTGCTGTCACCTGCCTGCAGAGTCATTTGCAAACAGGCCCTATGGCTGGGGAGCAGAAATGTGTTTTTCTCAACCCGAAGCAGATTTATAGTCTGGTTTCCTGTCAGATCTTTGCATTTTCCTTCTCTGCCCCTCCCAGTCTCTGACACATTTTTTCTTACTTTCTGTGTGGCTCTTTGCTCGTTCTGCCACCAGCGCCCCAGCCTCCTTCGTTCTTGATTCTCCCAAAACTTTTGTACTTTGGGGGCCAGGGGATGTTTTACTCCTTGTGTTTCCTTTACTTTTCAACAGCTGCAAAGCACAAATAACCTCTCCAAGACTCCAGGAGAGACACTGAAGATTGCATGGAGGCGACGTAGAGAGTGCAGCCTGCAGCAGCTGCAGCGAGACAGCCGGTCACTCATGAGCACCCAAGGTAAGGACAGCAGCTGGCAGAGCAGCTCCACCTCCCTGCTGGCTACCACAGCACTCGGCTCTGATCACTGAAAGTTCCACTTTCACTGTTTTTGTGTTGATATTCGTAAGTTTCTTTGAAAATGGTTCCATTCGTGCTTTCCTTGCCCTCAACAGGTCTGGTACTTTGCGTGAGCCGATCCTTGGAGGCCAGGCTTGAGGGAGGCAGAGAGGCTGTAGCTGGAGGTGCAAATGTGCACGGGGAAAGAGAGTTGATATGGAGCTCTAGAGAGGGGAGATGCAGGACTGATCATCAGCACTGGTCTCCAGGGAATTTCCGGTCCTGTCCATAGTGTGTTGTGCTCCTTTCTTTAAATCTCTTCTCTGACATTTATGCTTTCTGTTAACAAGTAAAATCTTTCTTATTTGGTTTTCTTCCTCTTTTTATTTGTTCTTCTCACTTCCTTTTTTTTTCTATTCTCAACCTTCTCTATTTCTTATTATCTTTTTCACCATCTTTTTCAGCCTTTTTATGCCATCAAGAGTATTTTCTGTGTGACAAATATTTCCCTTCTTCATTCCCTTCCTTTCCCTCTGCCTTCTTTCGTGCTTGAGTAATAGACTGTGCATCCTCCCTCAAATTCTTAATCTCTCCCTCCTTCCCCTCTGTCAGTTCCTTCTTGCTCTTGTGTTCCCCTTTCCTGTTGTTCCTCCAGCTTCACACATGCACTCTACTTCCTGCTCGATCCCGTCTCTCCTGCTTTGCTGCCCTTTGCTGCCCTTTGCTGCAAGATCCTTTTGTGAGAGCTGTTGCCTCTGCACTGGGCTGTCCTTGCACACACAGGTCTTTTTCCTGTCATTCCCTTCCATGGACATGTGCAAATTTGCATATTTACAGTTTTGGGGATGCATCCCAAAATAGGAGACTTTTACACTTGCATAGCTTCCTTCCAGTGCACAGACTCATATTTAGTCATTCACAACAAATAACCACTCTCATTCTCTCTGTTTCTGTCTCACAAACAGAATTTTCTAACACCTGTAACCCCCTTTGTCTTCCTCTCCACTCTCAAATAGAGCCTGCCCTGACTTTGTGCATTCTATCCCTTCTCTTTCTGCCATCCCACTCCTTCCTACCTCCTTACCACAAAACTCCACCAGGTTTCTCTATCTGTTTTTAATCTTTATATTGCATTCAAACTGGGAGGAACTGCTGATGCAGCTGGGTTTGCACTGCTGCTTTACAATCCCTGCTGCCAGCCTGTGGGGGAACCAGAGGAAGTATTGCAGTCTCTCAGCTCCTCTTTCCTCTGCAGAATATGCAACCTGAGCAGAGAAAGATCTTAGTGATGGGACTGAAGGTAGATGAAAAAATGGAATAGCACAATGCAAAATGCCTTTGGAAAACTGTAAAAAATACTTTCAGTTGTTCATAAATCTTTTTACTAAACTTAATAAACTTCTGAAACTCCTGCCCCAGAGCAGAATTTCTGATCTGACACTGGCATAGTTTTTTGTCCTTTTGACTCCTATGGGATTCCAACTCCCAGAGGCAGAAGTTCTCAACTCCAATGCTGTAGTGGCAGTAACTTTGCTCATAGCATCTGGAAACAGCTCATGTCTTTTATACCAGACATTGGTGAGTCACCAAGATCAGACATGGCTAAAAACTGCATCCAAGAACACTATCTGGTATTATTCCTTGCTTAAATTTGTATGCTTTGAATCTGATATGACAAATAAGTCCTTTTCTTTGATGAAGCTTGTTAGCCTCACCTTCTTGAGCAGGACTATTGAGACTGAAGATTTATTTCTATGGATGTTCTCGTGTGGTCCTTTGGGAACTGAATAAGGTTCACTTATTAAACTCAGCTGAATTAATAAGAGAATTATTATGTGGGAGAATTCTCTTAGCAATCTGTCTGGCTCTCTCAAATTGTCCATCTCCTTATGAGTGAAAGGAGCTTAAATTTTTATGTTTGCAATTATAAGATATCCTTTCTGATTCAGAGCTAGAAAACTGTGGCCTTTGAGCTGTGCGCATTCTCTTCTGAATACAGAAACAGGTACATTAAAATATCTTTGCCTTTTGGAACTTGAAAAAAGTCCCCCAGCCTAGAACAATAAAATAAGAGATACTCATTTTATACATTCAGGTCCAATATGACTCCTTCTTACCCTGTTGCAACTCATCTTGTGATGGGAACAGCATTTGTATTCCTTTGAGTCATTCTACAAAACTTTTGGATTTTGTACCTTGTTTTGTCAGTATTTTTTGCCATTTCTGGTTCTTTTTGTAAAGGCTCCCATAAATAAATTAGCTGAGACAATGTCTCTTCTCTTTCTCTCTCTCTCTTCCTTCTTCTTCTTTTGCATCACAGAGTGGGCTTTTGTTGAGTTAAAAATGGACATTGTCAAAGGTGTGTTGTGACATTTGCAAGGGGACCTAGAGGCAGAAATTTTATTTTTGTGTATGTCTGTGTCCAGTTTCTTGCATCGTGTCTGGCAGAGGAGAAATTTCAGCAGGAAAGAGCCTGGAAACTTTCTATCCTCCTCAGCAAACAGAGAGCCAACCCCAGAACAAAAATTCAGAATCACGTGTTTGACTCCCTGTCCTTATGCAAATAGTTACATCCAATTAGAGTTAACTCTTAATTAAGAGTTAAATAAACTTTAATAATCAACTTTCTTAATAAATTTTCAATATGGGAGAAAAGGAAGAAGCATCTGACTGCATGTATCTGTTACAATTCAAGACAACTCGGACCTTCTCTAGAAAGATGAATCCCAAATAACTGGGGTATGCTGAAGATACCAGAATGCCATATCCCAAATGACCTTGATTTCTATACAGTTGCTTGGTGAAAGTTTTCATCAGAGAGATATATGGGATGATTGCTCACAGAGGATGAAATTTATAGAGATCCTTAGCTACCCACTTGTTAGCAGATGGCTCAACTCTCTCTTTGATATTGAAATGCATCTTTCATGAAATACGAATCTTTCACTTAGATATGGTCATTAAGTTGTGTAACTGATGGTGGAGTTTGACCCATGGCAGCTTTCCTTGGCAGTAGCCTCCATAGCAATCTAAACTTAAAAAGAAATATGGAAGTATGCCTTGTGATTTTCAAAGTGAAGGGTAAAACCATAAACCTCACCAAGTCTGGTCAAGTTTCACCACTGATATGAGAGAAAAATTCTTTGTCTCTTGTCTGTTTTGCCACTGCTGTCTGTAGGATTTGCATTTGCAGAACTCTGTCTGCTTTGCTGTGAATCCAGCATCTGCAGTGAATCTGCAATTCCTTTTTCAGGACAAACGATGGGGTTTTACAGGTCTACATGTAGTAAGATTCTCTATCTCTACCCTTCCCCCAAATTTTCTCTTAAATGCTGCCTTCAACCTCTATAGTCTGGGTCACTTATTTAATGGCAATGAACATTTTCAGGAAGGTAACCTTTCTGCTTGGGATTTGTTCAAGGACTCTGGAATTATAATGGTTGCTGTCAAATGTATATAATTGGTGTCTGTGGCACACATCCAGTGAGTGATAAAAGCTTCGTTGTCTCTGCTGCTTTAGTCTGTATTCTCTCCCTATATCACCCTCCCACTTCTGCTCCTCCCAGGCAAGAGGAGAATGCAGTGCCAGGCTGTTTAAAGTGCAGTTAGACAGAACAGCAGCTCTGCCAGATTCCCTGCCATGGAGTGTCCCAGCTCTGGGCAGTGGATTCCCTTGGCTGAGGTTTGCACACTGACTTGAAGGTCTCCTCTGAACTTTGATTTCAAACACCCTCCTTCATAACCCTCTGCCAAATATTTGGGCTCTAGGAAGGGCGAGAGTTTGTGAGTACTATGAACTCACAAGCTTAATTATATACAAGTAACATTTTAGCAGCAGGTAAGAGCTTTGTGCTTTCATATACAAAAAGCAAACACACATTACTAATAGCACCCAAAACTGGCAACATGTTGTTCACTGTCTGCTCCCATTGCTGAAGATGTGGTGAGGAGAATATTCCTGTTATATCAGTCCTGCAAAACCTATTTTATCTTCAGGGCTGGATGGGGCATTACTTTCTAATGCTGTCTACTTCAGTGAATCTGTTTAGCAGCTCAAAAACAGAGAAATTTGTCAAATCCCACTGGAAATCTATCAGAAATGTCAAATGAAATGCTGTAGCATTCTGGTTTTGTCAAAAGGATAAATGTATATACAGCTGTGTGTGTGATATTATTTGTAGTAATTGTTGCCTCAGTGAATTTTCCCTGTGTGAAGTAACTTGGTGTTGTATTAAGGGATGTGTTTGTTCTTGTCCCTGAGGGCAGCTTGGCCTTACACACAGATACTTGATATTTGCCCAAGTCAGCTCTGGTTTTAGAGTTCAAGGGAGCAATCAGCTTCAGTGTAGCCTAGGAAAGGATTCCCACTGGCCCTCTGAGCACTGGGTGTTTGCTGGAAAGTTTTCCTCAGGTTGTAATTGAGATGCTGAAGACCAAATGTAGCATAAGGTTTCTGTTTAAAGTGGGATAAGGATTTTTTTTTTCCATCTGCATGCAGAAGAAGCTGTATGGTAGTAGTACATACATGGTTATCATTAGCAGCTGAAGAATTGTTTCCACTTCATTTTTATAGCTCTAAATGTGTAGAAACATCTCCAATCTGGCTGTGCCCATACTTGAAATCGGCTTGAATGTACTTAATAGGTTGTTACATACATTTAATATATTTGAGCACAAAAATAAGTTCCTCCAAGATTTGAAGCACTAATAAAGACAGCTATCAAATATTTCCCTCTGGGGATTCTGAATCCTGATGAAACTGGGAAAACAACCAGAGGGTGTTTCAAGTCTTTTTACACCAAGTACATATCCAAGCTACAGTGAAAATGGTGATTGAAACTTTTCTCTTTGATTGTGAACTGAAAAATTATCACATTTGTAAGGTCATTTGAAGGCTTTTGGCTTTTAACAACTCAATTCAAATACCAGTGACCTACACTACTCACTGACCAAACTGGTCCATTGCACGGAGTCTGTGTTTAAAAGAACATTTCCTCCCTGCTTGCAGTTTTGTGTGGATCCTCTCCAAAGTCTACTGGTGCATCCCAGTCTTTTACAAGAACAAGTCACAGTGTCTATCCAGCATCTGCTTCCTGCATCTCATTGCTTGGCTTTTTCTGAATCACAGAATTATTTAGGTGGGAAAAGACCTTNATCATGCCTCCGAGCACCATGTGAAGGTAGTTTACATTCCATATGGTTTTTGGAGTTTATAATGAGGTAGTTAGTGAGATAATCAAACTCTTCTCACTAATGATTTGCAGTGACTGAAAATAGAAAATTCCCTCAGTTTTCCCCACCTTCTTTGCTATTGTTGAACTGAATTTTTCCTGAGGAAATAAAAACAAGCTTCAGGTAAGATTGTTCCCTGCTTCTACACTGATAGTCTTCCTTCACAGTTCCTGCCAAAGCAAGTCAGAATAAGTCTCAAAATTTAATTTTTTTAAGAATCTTTATTGTGTGCTTCATCCTTCCAGGAACATGTTCCTGTATTTTCAGTTACATATTTTTCAGAAAGACCCAAGCCTAACATGTTTTATTTTAGAAGGTTTAATTTCCTTCTGTCTTTTATTCACTCTTTTTTTTTTTTTTTTCAATTTATGCCATGAAATATACCAATGTAGTATGAAACAAAAAATGTTTAAACTTTTGTGTTAGGATTGAAAAGATTGTGTTTTCCTTTTGCTTGAGTTGTTCAAAAAATTGAAAGAGTTTTACATTTCCCGAAAGGCTGGAAAGGCTGAATCTGTTGGGTTTTTTAATCCACAAGTCTATGGCCTGAAGGAAAAGTGATGTTTGAATATTTTCACATGGAGTATTACACTGCAGAATGGTGTTTCTGTGACTCATCCATATCCATACTGAGAGCAGCATCCAGGCAGTTTTGCTGGATTAAACACTATTGACAGCAGCACCTTCACTGAATCACTGCCCAGCAAAGCTGCACACCTGGGAGAGCAGGGCTGCTTCTGTATTGGCCTTAGGAGGCATGTGAGAATACAGTATCAGGAGGAATATTCCACCTCCAAGGCACAACTGGAAAATGCTTGGTCTGAGGCAGAAGTGATCAGAATTTGAAAGCCCCTTTGAAGGCTGTGGATTCAGTGACAAGCTGCTGATACTTTGTAGTATGTGCTGCAATGCAGAAAAATGTAAACTCATTGCAACTGCATCATTGCAACATGATAATAGTGCAGAAATCCAAAGCTACTTGAGCAGGATAGTATTAGAAATTCTGAATGCATTTAGAAATTTTGGCTATTAAATAGCCAATGCCATCAGCACTTCAAGTAGAGTCTCTGCACAAAGGGGCTGAACAGTAGAAATGATTTGAACATTCAAATATTGTGAGGAAAGAACATGAGGAAAGGCAGAGGGTGGTTTGTTCCTGCTGCTTTGGTCTCACAGAACATCCCAAGCCCTCCCTTCCTTCAGTCTGATCACTTGTCTTGTTTAATATTTCCTTTCCTCCTCTTCTCTGATTCTGATTCTTATTCTGCTTCCCAGCCCATGCATGTGAGTCCCATCAAGTGAGAGAAGGCATCTGGCAAACTCCTCCCTGTCCTGCAGACTTTTGAGCTGAAAGCATCACTCACGTCCCATTTGTGACAGAGGGAGGTGAAGCAGTGCACAAAGCACAGCAAATAAAAACAAAACAAAACAACAAACCTGTCTGAGGAGAGACAGGGCATTGAGTTTTGGCAAGCTCTAAACTCTCTGAACAAAGTCAGATTTTCTTTTGGGATATTCTTCCCGTTCTTTTCTCTTGTGGAGAATGCTTCACACATACAGTTGGCTGTAGTAATCCGGGTTGTTGGGGTTGCTGTGCTGGGTTTCAGCTCAGAGCATCAGCTTCTGTGGGCTGGGCAATGCCACATCCTGGCATTCTGTATTATGTTGTCTGTGTCTAGAAGTGGTTCCTGACCACCTCTCCTCTCCCCTCATGTGGAGGCAGCAAACTCTGTAACCTCAGACCAGAAATTTGCTCTACCTTGAATTTGGCCTTACACAAACCCAAGAGAAACTGAACAGCATCTGCTGCCCAAAGCAGCAATCTTTATTTCCTCCAGAGAAAAACCAATGAGTGGTTGAATGTGGATTCTGAGCCACCAGCTGGACCCTTCTGTCCTGAAAAGGAACAGCAACGTTTTTGGCTAAGTGCTACAAGTTTGCATATAAGAATCCAAAAGGAGCATATGGCCATTGCTTTAAACTTGCCTTATTCTTTAAAAATATGCTTTACCAGATTTATCCATTTCAGACCCTCTAACTGTGGAGTGAGAAAGTTTAATTCCCTCTTTCTTCCTTGCTAGAATAAGTGGCATCATAAATATTAGAAAGAAACAGAGTTATTTCAGAAATTTGAATGGTAATAAGTCTCATTTACAGAGACTTCTGAAGATACCAGGGACTGTGCATGAGTTGTTTGAAGAAAGCTGTTGGTCCTTGCTCAGTTCACCTCAGCTCCACCATTCAGCTCAGCACCAGCACTGCTGCTGAAATGGGCAGTGTTACCCCAGTCTGTGTTGATGATAACAGGTCTGGGTGTGGCTCTTTGCTATTGCAAGTGACTGATCATGTAACAGTGACATGAAATTGTCCTGATGTAGCCAGGACTACCACTAACACTAATAAACTGCTTTTTACACCAGGACCACTGCTAATAAACTGCTTTGTACCCCAGAGAATATTGGCGTTGAGAGCACCGAAGGGACTTGCCCACTCACAGAGTTACTGCTAAAGCTCTTCTAGCAATCCAGGAATTATTAATGATTAGTCGCTCTCAGCAAAGGTCCTGTAAACACTTCCTCCCACACTGATTGCTGTGAACTATTTCAGTGTGAGTGTGGGGAGAAAGCACACAGAGCTTTGTGGTTACTGCACTTCCCCAGCCCCTGCAGAGCTGTCCCACAGCATTTGCCCGCGTGGCACCGAGTCCCCTCTCCTGTGATGTTCTGCGTTCTGTGCTCCCTCACCGAGGCACCAGGAGAGCACCTGTGCCTGCCTTCAGCTCGGGTGGCTGTGCTGCTGTGCAGGGAAAGGCACTCGTGGAACCCCCTCCTGCCCCCTTGGCAGGGTGATGCCAGAGCAAGAGCTCCCGACCTCTCAAGAGCTCAGGGAGAAGCTGGCAGCGGATGCTCCCAGCTGACAGAATTCCAGCCAGTAATGCCGGCCTCAGTGCTGTTGTCAGCCTGGGACACAGCTTCTAAAATTGCTAATAATGAAAAGGCTGGACATATTCCTATTTGAAGAGGCTTTTTAAATTCTCCATATGTTTAGTTTTTAAAAAATTCCTTTAATCTTTCTGATGTTTGCAGTACCCTGGAGAATAATGAGAGTTCTTTTCTCATTTGATGAGTCTATTGCTTCTACAGGATTTGAAACACTTGCTGACCTGAGTAGCTTATGACAAAACAGGATTTTGAATTCAGATCCAACTTGCTCTGCTTTGCTTCTTCTTCTAATCCAGAGTGAACCTTATCTGTTGTTATTTTGTATTTTGCACGATGGGGTATCATGGTAGAATAATTACTGCCACAGAGAGGATAGAAGGGTCTTGCTCTCAGAGAAGGAAACCTGTGAAAACAGCCCATCATTCTTAAAAAATCTGAAATATGAGTGGAGAAAAGCAGGAGTTAAACTGGCTCCTGCATAACAGTTGCTTTGTCTTACGCTTGATGTTCCATCCCTGTGCTTAATTCCTCAGTCTTGTCTTCCATGGTGACTTCGTTAGCAATGAGATGCTAATTAAATTTCATATTTACGATTAGAAAATAAAATCATTGGACCTTTTTTAAATAGATTTTTATGAGTTTTGGCTCAGTTAGCTGAGTCAGCAGCAAGGATTCTGCAAGGCTGAACTCACCGGCTTTGAAAAAAAAAGATAAATAGAGCAACTAATGATGAAAGGAGAGTCTAATCTAAAACCTCATACAGTTTCTACACTGTATTAGCTTTTGAGCATAAGAAAAATAAATTTGTTTTGGTTCCTCGTAGAAAGTCATGTAGAAAGAACCCTTCTTTTATCATGTCTCAGATGGTTCAAAGCTTAAAATTTCATTTAATTCTTAAAATCTCAGTTGTGGCTGGAGACAATGTGCTGAAAAGAGATTGATGCATCAGCAGTGTTTGTCATCACCTGTTAGCAAGCAAAATATTTATTTCACAGCTTAGAATATACACAAGTAAGAACTGGTGCACAGCATCTGCCCTCCTCCCCATGGAATGTGCACTGCTGCAGAGTTTATACAACACTAGAGAACCAGAACTTCTTAAACGCTGCTGCCAGCCAGATTTATAGGTGCTATAGACAGCAGTTCCCTAGTCATGAAAAAATTAGCACCTCACAAAGCTTTAAAGACTCATTTTTCCAATACCTAGAATTTGAAGAATGTTCCAGTTGTGAGAAGATTTTTGAAAGCGCTCAACTTCAATTTAAGTGTGTACAGAAGCCTTGATTTTAGAAGTGCTTAACTCTCAGCAGCCTATGATTCATAACACCACCTTATCCCACACTCCGAGGCAAGGCTGGCAAAAATCTGTCTATTTATTTCGATGCCTAAATACCACCTGTGCTCTTAGAAAATCTGACCCTAATTACGAGCTGTGCCCTGGAGCAGGATTGAGAAATAGGGGAAATCAATCCTCACGTGTGGGAGCCGTTTGCTTGTGCTCATCTTGTGTCCAACCTCGCCTCAGCCACAAATGCAACGCTGCACTTCAAACAAAGGCTTTCCTGCACATTCTGAAAATGATTTTGTTGTCAGCCTGTGCTAAGGAATTGTTGTGCTTCAAGGCATAAGTTAGAAGACTAAAACAAACTTCCCTTGGTTTTGAGTTGGTTACCGCCCTTTATACTGTGAAACATCTGAAAATCAGGGTTTAGGTGCAAATAATCCTGCAAATCTTGCTTTTGCAGTAGTTTCTGTACATGCTGTTTTAACAACAGCTGCCCATCCTTAAAGGCTGGGTTGCTCACAGATGGAATGTAATTCTGGCATCGCTTTACAGTTGTTATTTTCACAAATATTTATTTCCACAGTCAGAAGAGAATTCAATACAATTCTTTGAATTGTACTGAACTTTGAATCATAGACAAGAAACACACCAGGTGAAGACAAATAGTCAGATTTATTGCTAGTTTAATACTTTGTTTCTTTGGTCTTTAAAAAAAAATACACATTAACCATGAATTGAACCGGCCAGAGTTTCCTGATGAGACCAGAGTTTAGCCTCTTCCCATGGTTAGTCAGTTCTTTGGGGATAAATTTTCCACATGAAAGCTTTACAGTATTTTATTCCCTATCATCAGAGCAATGGGCTTAGTTATGGAGAGAGCAACAGAAGATGCTTAATTCCTCCTTGCAATGCTTTGAACATACAAAATATAGAATTGCCAAGTATTTGGCATTATCTCTTCCCCAAGACAGCAAGACAAGGTCATGGAGACATTACCACTGCAGAAATAATGGACAGACAATGTACAAACAGACCATTTTTCCTTTAGATTGCTACAGAAGTGACTCACAAGAGCTCTTCTACAAGACGGAGAGAGAATTGTCTCTCTGTTTTCCTGAGATTGCTTTCCTGCTCTTAATTGCAGGCCTCTGGTGACAGGGGGTGGCTAAGGAAACCCAGCTGGGTTCTCTGCAGGAAAAAAAGGACCTGTTTGAGGTCCTCCTCAGGCCCTTGCTGCTCCATCCAGAGCCCCCAGCTCCCCGTGGCTGTGAGAGCACTTCCTCTAAGGCTTCCCTCGGCAGCAGTGTCACATTTGAAAGTTGCCCACAAGCTCTGCTCAGAAGAAAAGGGAAGTAAGGCAGCCCCCAGCACCTTGCTGCCTGCTATATATAGACTGTAAGTCTGAGAGGGAGGGTGGTGGGTGGAGGTTTCCGGAGCTGCATGTCACAGTCCCACAACACTGGTGAAAAAAGAGAGGGCACAGAGCAAGAAGAGGAGGTGACCAGAAAGCACAAGCAGGGAAGATCTATTCATAAAACAAGCACAAGCATCTCCGTGTACAAGGAGTAAAATATCAAGCTCCTTCTGATTCCTGGTGAGGGTTTGCCCTTCCTAGACCAGGCTGCTTGTAGGATTTATTGTAGGCTTTTTCTCATCAAATGGCATCCAGTTGTCCTCTCTCTGTGTGTTGTCTGCTGCTGGCTGAGATATTCCTGCAGCTCTGAGCAAGGTGCAAGGATTTGGCCAATGAGCAGAGCACCCAGGATTGTGGCAGACTTTGGCCAAGAGTGGAGCTCACCTCTTCCAGTGAGGTGTTGGCTGTGTAAGGTATGTATGACATTGTTCCAGCTGCAGTGGAGCTACAGGAGAGCAGCCTGCTCTCTAAAATTGGTGTCTATTTTAAAGTAATGGTTACAAAGAGGTCATAAAAAGTAATAAGGTATAGATACCTGTTCTAGCTACATAATCTATGCATTTACAAAAAAATGAGCAAAATGTATGTGTGAACCGTGAGAGTCATCACCTTTAGGAAATTGGCCAGTGTTTGATCCAACAGGATATGTTGTTGGAAATTAGAAGCTAAACACAAATGGGTACGTTTTCATGGAGCTGGATGGGAGCTATTATACCTTTGCAGAGAATTTAAGATGTTGAACTAAATCATATTCTCACCACAAGCAGTGCATGCTGCTCTTGTAATGCAGTAAACAGTTTGCATGGGGGTTGTTTTTCATGTGTTTGGAGCAGTTTGTTAAGGTTGATCATAAAGGGAGGGTTATAAGAGTTGGCTTCTTATTTATTCTTTCTTTGTATTTTGTGTAGTTTTAGTAGCCATGGGATTCTTTAACTGCTGGAGCAGTGGCAGGGGAGGTTTAGGTTGGATATCAGGAAAAGATTCTTCATCCAGATGTTGGACAGGCACTGCCCAGGCACCTCAGGGAATGGTCCCAGCCCTGAGGCTGCCAGAGCTCCAGGAGTGTTTGGACAATGCTCCCAGGGGAGCACAGGGGGGATTGTTGGGGTGTCTGTGCAGGGCCAGGGGCTGGACTGGCTGACCCTCGTGGGTCCCTTCCAACTCAGAAGATTCCATGATTCTATGATTCTACATGTAGGTTTATGTCTTATTTTCCTACCATATTATAAAGCTTGCTATATGAAATAATATTTTCAAACTTCTCTGGGCTATAGTGAATTGCAGTGAGATTATCTGACAGTATTCAAGATCGGAGTGTGACCTTTTCTGTTTTAAGAATGGCCTACACATTTACTGTCAGTTGTTTCCGAATTTGGAGATTGTTTGAGTGCAGTCCTCTCCTCGAATGCGTTCTGTGTTATCCTCTGACTGCCTGGAGATGAGAGTATCACCTACAGAGGGTCATTATCTGACTAGATGGAAAGTGTGCTTCTCTCTGTTTTTTTTTTTTAACTTCTGTAATGTAAGAGTTTGTAGAAAGTGACAGTTTTTTCAAGAAACAGAAAAAGTAGGAGTTTTGTTTGGCAGAGCTACAATTCTTTCTCTCTTCCTGATGTGATTTGTATTAATAGATGTGAAATATTAACAACACTGATAAGAATCAGGCAGTCTGTGCCAGGGTTGTGTGGGTTTTATATGTACCAGTTAATGAACCTTTGTCTTTACCAAGTTCTTATGTAGCTCAGTCTGTGGGGATTCCTCACAAGCACTGGCTCTCTGTGCCAAAGGATGTGCTGGGTTTTGTGATTCGAGCACACATTTACTGGGACCTAAGCTAATGTCATCAAACCATTTGCATTTTTGAGCAACTTGAATTTTTAATTCAAGACTCCTCCTAAACACACAGGACTTGCCCTCAGCTGTGCCTCCACCTCCTCCCGAGCTGGCAAGAATCTCATTCTCAATTGTAAAAACAAAGTGAGTCAGTCTAAGGAAAAAATTAACCTAGGACCCAGTAATGACTTCTCAGGCATTTCTTGGGCCAGCATTCTCATGAGCCTCGGCAGCCTGAGGAGGACAGCTTCTTTCTTAGATCTTGGCTTTTAGCACACATTAGTTGAAAGGAAATGCTTGTGTCAGTAGCTGCTCCAGAACAGAAGGGCAGCTATATAAACATATTTGTACTACGTTAGCACAGCCATTTCTGCTGCCCTCCTCATCACCATGCGGAACAGGACCAAGCATGTGTAGATTAAAGCATTTATTAAATGTCAGGCGCTCAGCTCTCCACTGCTACTTTGCAAATCCTTTAAAATAGATGCACTGAAGTCCTGTGGTAAATTATTTACTTTAATTACTGTGCCATTATCTTGATTTGCATGCTCAGAGGTAACACTGATTCCTAATGTTTCAGGATCTGTGGCAGGACCTTCCGTATTTATTCCCACATTCTTTGCCTTTACCTTTAGCAAAGCCTTTCCTATTCTCATCTCTGTCTCACTTTTGTTCCTCACTTTCATTCTGTTGAGTTCCTCTTTCTCTAACTTTCTTTTTCTTTTCCTATTCCCTATTTAATATTTTCTTTTCCCCTAACCACACCATGTTTCCCCCTCGAATATCATCTTTCTCTCCTGTCTTCACTGTTTTTTTCTGCATCTCTCATTGTTCATATCTCTCATTTCTCATTTAGTTTTTCACATATTAGCGTTCAGTAATGGCAGTATGACAGTTTCTCAAACCTGAGTATCAGATTCTCAAATAATATGTGAAAATAGAATAATACCCATCGAATCACCAGTGTAGATATTGGCATCAGGAGGACAAATCTCTCTCCATGGACCCCAGAGAGAACCCAAGTGATTTGGGGTGGCTGGAAATGAATCTTTGGAGAGCATTCCATGGTGGAAGTATGAAATGGTGGAATGAAGACTTGAACAGAGCATTTTCCATTCACTAGAGAGGAACTGGATTCTAAATTCATGCCTAATTCAAAATGGTTAGATGAATCAACCCCCAAAATTTGCTCCTCTCTCAGCAGTGCTTAAAGTGTGTGTTACTGCAAGAGCTGGAAGCAGCTTAATTGTTTGTAGGAAATAGTGACACACAGAGAAATGACAGTTATCAAAACATCGTTTCAGCTATTTGCAGAGGAGGATTTTTCCATTGTCTTTGTTTATTATCAATAATGTGTGTCACTACCAAAGCTGATTGGATGCTGCCTGTTGCATCTTGGAGGCAGCACAACCTGCTCTCGGTTGGCCATTGAGCAAAATGAGTCATTTCCTTCCTGTGAGATCAGGTGATGGGAGCTCAGAGCCTCTAAATCTGCCAGACTTGAGGAAGAGGTAGAGCAGATTCTGCCAGCAGGTGAGGTGTGAAATGGGAAGCACCAATCTCAGCCTTTTCTGAAATCATTGCAGGATCCTAAGGAGTGTTGCTGCACTGACTGGGGTCTTTGCAACCATATTGCATTGGGCTAAACAATGTTCTTAAAGTGTAAATAGCTCCAGAAAGCAATAGCAATTGTACAGAATTCCATTTGCAATCTCAAAGCGCACAAGATCTCAATGCACTGAGCGTGGAATTCATTTCATTTATTGTTCAGCTCTTAGGCAGTACTATCCTGCAGCATTGAAATCTTGTCTGTCTTTGTTGCACATGGTGTTTTCTGGTTTAGGTGGTTCCAAGCAAAGTGTTGGGTGTCCTGACTGACAACACCAATAATTGATCCGTGCTTTATCTATGAGTTACCCTTCTTTTTTCTGAGATGGGGTTTTATATGGATCTGTTCTAAGGAAAGTAAATAAAGATAAAGAAAGCAATAATTAAAGGGAGTTCCAAGAGTATTAATTCTTCTGACCCCCTTCTGTTAGGGAATAGTGATTAGACATAAATCTCTGACTTATTCAATTGCTTGGTTTGTTTGGGTTTTTTTTTTTCCAGAAGGGAGAAGTATTAAATTACAGTACAGAAGTACTGAAGTCCAGAAGGAAGATAGATGATAGAATTCATGATAGATACATGATAGAATTCTTCATTTCTTTGTCTCACTTGGGTTTGAGCTTATAGTTACAAAAATAAAGGGAATTTTCTTTGTCTCTTCTGAAGCCAGATGAAGATACCTCCAGAGGTTTCTGAACCAGTTAGGGAGTTTGGTTTGCTTCCTTCTCTCTCTCTTCTGTTCAGAAAATGGGAGTACTGCTCATGTTAGCTACTGAAAATCTAGCTTGACCTCCCTGCAGCCTTGCAGGGCTGCTGGTGTTTGGGGTTTCTTTTGTAGGCTGTGTGGAACAGGAAGATTGACTCAATTGAATTGAATAAGATGTTTTTGTGCAAAAATAATCCTATTTTGTGTTTAAAGCTTCTTGCTCTTCTATTGCTTTGGTATCTCTTACTCTATTTTTTTTCTTTTCTATTTTGTTGAAATAAGTAAGCTGGTTGAATCTCTTGTATAAAGAAGGGGTTCTGAGATACACAGAATGGTTCTTTTCATGTGCATCACTATGACCCAAAACAGAAATACAACCCAGCCCAGTCAGCAGAGCTTCTGCCTTCAGAAAGTGTTCTGAGATCTGCAGAGTCTGAAGTAATAAAACTGCACTAATAACAAATATTTTTCTGAGGGCTTTCCGTCTCAGTGCTTCCATGTGCTTTGCAGTCACTAATTAACAAGCCCTACCTTGTCACAAACATACCCATTGCCAGCCTTGTTTCCAGGTGGGGACACTGAGGGAGAAAGAAAGGATAAAGTGCAAATTCTTAAAGGCAGATGAAGGCACTGTCTCGTCTCCTTTGGGAGTCTGGATTTAGACATCTGTATCGAAAAAAATTGCAAGGATAGGTAAGCAAATTTAGTCATCTTTATCAATGTTTAAACCTTTTAAAAGTGGTTTTCAGTACGATGGAGCATCCAGAGAGCAGCCAACATAATTGGAAACTGCTGGTATTCAGCATTTCAGAAAGCCTGGAGGGCACACAGAGCTCTCCTGTCCTTAAGCAAAGGAATATAATTTCCTTATCACACTTTAAACTGTGACTTTCCTCTAAAAGTAAAAATAGCTCTAAATCCCTTTGTGGTTTTGTGGTTCTCTGATATTGCAAATCTGCACATATCCACACAAGCAGCTTTTGAGAAAATCACCCAGTTGTTACACTTTGTCATGTGAGGTGCTGTACAAACTGCAGGGAGAAAAGACATTGCCCCACAGACTGGAGATGTGCAGAGAAAGAGGAGATAGAACAACACCCTAAAAATGCTGAGGATAATTAGATACACAATTTTAGAGTGTTGTTTTCATCTTTATTTTTGACTTAAAGTATGATGATTTATAAGTAATTCTTTCATACTCAGCATTTAACATAACATTCTGTTGTTATTAACTTATAAGATACAAAACATTTTGTGTGCTGTGGTTTCTTTTTAAATACTGCCAGTCTGCGAACATCTGTGACAAATGCAAAAATCCAAAACATAACAATAGATTACCTCTTCCTAAATAAACTTTCTTCTGCTTCTCAGTACAAAGAGAAAACCCTTTTTTTCATATTTCACAAAGGGAATATCAGGAAATCAGAAACCTGAGCTGAAAGCTGCATTTGCACTCGGCTACACGGCAATTCCTGAGTACTGACAGGCTGGCAGGAATTGAGAGCACGGGGATGCAAATAATTAAACAGCTGAAGGGTTAATTTCTGCACCATCATCAAACAAAGAACAAAAAAACAAAAATGAAGCTTTAGATGTGACCTGATGATGAGCACTTTATAGAACCCCTGGGTCTGAAGCCTGCAGGCTTTATTCCCTTGATCAGTGGAGAGTGTCACTGACATATGAGAGTGCGGAGTCTGAGTGAGAACAGAGAGCAGCTTTAACTGCAAGGTGATTTGTTCAGCTGAAAAATACACCACGAGAAAACCAGCAAACATCCAGAACGATTCATTTGTGTGTAACAGCCAGCAGAAGGATAGTCCCTGAGAGAGAAAAGGAGACAAGGGGAGCAGAGTGTTCCTTTTAATGTAAAAAGAGATTCTCTCTTTTATTTGTCTACATCTACAGAGACCTTTGAAATAGATGGAACTAGCTGAGATTATTACTGGATTAAGCTCTCCTGCAGTTAAAAGCTATTTTGTATACTAACTACTGAAAGGAGCAGCAGGAGAGCAATTTTTTAACTGCTGTGTTGATTTCTGATTTCTTTTTGCTTAATATCTGTTGAAGTCAGTCCAAGTCTGTGACTTCACACCTGTGATTTGTAACGGATGCCACAGTATTTCTATGACATATCACAACTCCAGGATGTGTTAGTTTACAGCTCAAGAGGTGTTGGAATCACAAATTAGATAATGGTAATAAAGATCAGATTAAATAAGTGATTACACATTTGGAAACATTTTAAATCTGTCATTTTTAATTTTATAAGTGAAAACAACTTTTCTGCAATATCATCATAGGAAGCAAGGGCAGAAGCAGGGAACAAGGGCTATTAAATGCCTAGAAAATGCATGTACTGCTAAAAAACTTCTAAAATTAAAACCAGTAATACAAGACCTTTATTGGTTTCCCACTGAGTTTCAGTTGTTACATCTGAGTTTTTGACCAGCGCACCAAAATTTTAACCAATGGCAAGCATTTTGTTTCCTATTCAACACTATATTAAATACTAAATCAAAAAATTATTTGCTCAGTAGGAGAAGTTCTGCACTAATATCAGCTGTTCATTGCTATTTTCTCTGGAACAGCTCCACAGGACACTGCAGCTCCTTGGGGGTTGTGCTCTCAGACCAGCCTGGCCAAAGACTCACAACAAAGGCAACGCCTCAAGCTCTAGGAGGGGGAGGAGTGATACCTGTCCCACATCCCTGGGAGCTGATGGGCAGCACAGGCAGTCAGGACAGAGCTCAGCTGCGACCCTGGCAGGGCATTTCCAAGGTGGAATTCCAAAGAAGGAAGCAAAAAGGAGAGTCTGACATTCCTACATGGCATTTCTCAGGGCTTGCTCCTTATAATAGACCTTGTTTAGCAGGAGTTTGCTACCAGAAATCTTTTAAAATTCTTAGCCACTCATCCAATATACTTATTACTTTCCCATTAAACATTATGTCCCCAAAATAACAGCATGGATGTATTAGGCCCATACACAAGGGACTATTTGATAAAGATTTTTTNTACGCTGATGAGTGAACTCTTCTTTGAATCATTTAGTGGAGAAATCCCTTACTAATGTCCTGAGGGAACTGCTGACAGTGTGCAATAATTTCTGGTTCAGCGCAGCAGATTACAAGATATCTTGCATTTTATGAAATTCAAGCGAGTGCTTCTTTTGCACTCTGAGGTCCATCTGTGAGCTCCCTGGTATGCTCCCAGAAATTAAAGGGCCTGTGACTCTCCTTTTTTCAGCTGCAGTGGATGCCTGTGGCTGTGAGCTGGCTGAGGTACTGTGTGACCTTCTGCTTCACTGACTTCTACTCCCCAAAGTCCAGCTTCTCCAATTATGTAGCATTTGTTAAATTCACCTTTGAAGTGAAATGCAGTTACTTCCAGAATAATGGTGGAGAGTAAGGTTCATGAGAATGTGTGAGGACTTCAGATGAAGCTCTTTCACCTTTAGCATTCCTCCCACTGCAACCTGCTTTGTAAAGCTTTTTCTTTATTGTTTTACCTTTATTGTGCTCATTGCTTCAGTGTCATTTTTACCACACATAAATACTGGCATTCAGTGAGAATTTCACCCAGCCAGTGTGGAGTTTATAAGATCAGGGAGGGTTTTCCCCTAACTCCAGCCTTGCCCCATGATTCTGCATCCCATTGAACTGCCCTGGTCTTCCTGGCCCTCTGGGGACTGCTGACTCTCCCAGAATATGTAATAGCAGTCACTGGAGTAATGAATCCCCATGCAAGCATCAAAGCAAATCTGGAATAAGTGGCTCCTAGGATGTGAAACTGCAAAGAAAAGAACTCTGCTGGAGTACAGCAGAAGAACAAAGCCCCTGCCAATACTCTCCTAACTTGGCCATACTGTGAAAATCCATTCAAATTTTTCTCATAGAGATATTAAAACCCAGACTAGAATTTTTGACAAACTGGGAAAGCTTTTAAAAGCATCAAGCAGAGAGCATGCATTGTTTTTGTAGGAATATTCTGTATTTCATTATGTGACAACACTGACAAACACGTTATTTAGCAGATTAGCACTTTTGGCTTTAGTTTTCAAAATGAGGAATTAATAGCCTTTGGCTATGCACTTCATGAGCTGGTTTTGCTCAGGGATGCTCAGTGTAACACAGGCTGCTCCCCAGTTCCTAAAGCTGGA
>VZUA01069288.1:23114-37491 GCA_013401035.1 Horornis vulcanius
CTTTCAGGCAGTTGTAGAGAGCAATAAGACCCCCGCAGACTCCTTTTGCCCAGACAAAAAAACCCAGGCTCCCTCAGTCGCTCCCTATAAGACTTGTGCTCCAGACTCTGCTGAAGACACTTCCCACATCTCACTGTTGGAGTGACGATGAACATAGTCAAAGAACACCCTTACACAGCAGTATTCTTCTCACAGCCTTCTGTCTGTAAAAACATTGTGTGAAAACAGAAGACTGCAGTGACAAGGGCCTTTTAGTCCCTACTTTATCACATTGACAATCTCTCCCCTTGGATCATTTTAGTTTTCTTTCTCAATTCATTGTTTAAATTTGTCCTTGCAGACTAGAACTAGAACTCAAGATAGAAGTACATTGAGATTTCCCTCAGAAATGCTTTATGTCTTGCTCTCAGTACTATTTCTGAAGACACCTTACATCTCTGTTGTTTAGGGTTTGGTGGCTTGTGGTTTTTTTGGTTTGGGGGATTTTATGTTTTGTTTTGGTGGGGGGGGTTGTATTTTCTTTTCTTTTGGTTGCTGTTCCAGTTTCAGTCAAAGATTTCAGAAAGCTGACATCAGCAACTTCAAGATTTCATTAACTCAGGCTTCCAGGTTTGACAGGTAATTCTATGCTTTACCTTACACTGATCTACTACTCAAAGCCTATCTTTTTACCCATTCCCTTTTGTGAGGCCTTCTGGAGTTCTTTCCACCAGCACAGCACCTGAAAGAGTATAACATCATGCACATATCATTCAGTGTGAATTCTCTTTTCTGAGTCATTGAATAAAATCAAAGATGGTTGCATAAAACAATATGAATAAGCTCAAACATTTCTGGGAGAGAGATTTGATGACTTTTCTCCAGCTGAGAAAGTAACCAAAAAGTACTCTCTGCTTCCATTCTTCAACCATATTTCCAACTCAGCACAGGACATTTACTTCAATTCCATGACAATTTTGTTTGACAGCTTTTAGTAAGAAACCTGCACAAATGCTTTTTGAAAGTACAACTATGTTCCCTGGTTTGTCCTTGCCCATGCTCTTCCTGACTCACAAACCTGCTGGAAGTCCGTGATTGTTTCACTATCTCCCTTCACAGAAACTACATTAGCCTTTCCCAACACATTGTCTTTATCCATTGGCCCTGCAATCATACTCTTTTATGGTATTGGCCTTTCAGTGTAAGTAGGAACAACTGTCAAAGTAATATCAGGTTTGTGAACATGATACTTCTGTTTCCAACAAAGATAAAACAGTTCCCGTTGTTCCTCTTTTAATTGTGACTCTAAAACAATTGCATCAGAAGTATTTTACTAACAAAACAATTCAGATTAAAAATATGTAATTTATATACTGAGCTCTCCCCACTGGAAGGGGCTTTCAACATGTAGGAGGGAGACTTTCTACTTATAGGTGTACTGATTTGTCTCAGAGAAAGAAAAATTTGTTAATTTATTGGTGTTCCTCTTCAACTAAATAGCTGGTGCTATTATGAACATGAGTTAACTTTGCAACTAATTTTAGTATCTCATATGTCTCTTAAGTAATTTGCAAGGAAGCCCCATGGAAACAGTGACTTTAGATGACTGGAATTTTTAGACTCTTACTGTCTGTGTGTGTGCTGTTTCCAACACTGTATCCTTGTAAACAAAAATCACGCAGCTGAATAAGACAGTGATGCTCAGAATCTACTAGCTTCGATATACGTGCAATATAAATCCTGAAGTTTAAAAGTACCACTTTCATCTTAGTGTTAACAAGTCTGACTCTAGCAGAAATACCTATTTGTGCCTGTCTTGTGGCTGTTTTCTAATAGGAAGACAAGAGTCATTAACTACTATATGGTATTTCACAAAAACAAGCAAACAAAAATAAAAACCAACAAGAACAAAGCTAGAGAGGATATGAGGATGTGATGTTATTCTTCAGCATGAGGATTGCAGAAAGCCTTTCACGCCACCAACTCATCTGCTTTCTTCATTAAATAGTTAATAGCTACACTGAGACACCATTAAGATTAAATGACCTACTAAAGTAAGGCAGACTATTAGAGCAAGAAGCATTACCCCCTCACAAAACATGTCCTCACCAGTCAACTGTAGATGTATCTTCATCTTTGGCTTCTTCCTATAGAGGTCATTGCCTATTTGGAGACATGTATAGGAAGAGAACAATAAAATGTTTCATGTTACAGTAGTCACAGAAGAAAAACATAATATAGATTTTTAATGTCCTAAAGAATAACGGTTTATTCACTGCAGTCAGGAAGTGATGGTGCATATTTTGCTACCAACCAGGACATCCTTTATTCCTTATCTCAACAAATCAAACCATCTTGCCATCAGATAGGAATAGGTTAGCAAGCATTAATACACAAGCCTTACATCTTCGGAAACAAGTCTGTTGTTGGGTTTTTTAATCTTTTTTTTTTTTTTTTAATTCTAGTTTGACTTCACAGCTGCTTTGTTGCTAAATGTCATGGAATCTTCTTGCTGACCATATTTGGACAATGTATTCCTACAATTTAGCACTAATACAACCTACGGAAGCCAGCATCTAAAAAATCACAGTAGTAAGGGGAAAAATTTTATTCTTCCCTTGGTGCCTTGCAGATAGGTATGACAGTAGTGAATACAGTAGTGAATTAATATTTTGGGAGCCTGTACCAGCAGTCTTTCTTTCTCTGATGATTAGCTCAGTTTGTCAGTGAACTAAATTAGTTTCTCCTCTGAGTTACCTATAACTCAGATTTAAGTGCTCTCCATCCTTAATTGAGATGTAGGATAGGAGGTGGCAGAGTATAGTACATAACTTGAACATTTTTAAGCAAGGCCATTAGCATAACAAAATGAGAATAAATTAAGAACTTTCTAGTGTCAGTTGTATCTGTAAAGTGAGCATCTCAGTTGTTCAGATTGAGGAAATCAAAGTAATTTCAGCTAAAAGCCAAGTAGCTGAGATGACCAAGTACTCGACCAAACATAGGGGATGTCAATATGGACATAACTAAGCACATTGCACTAAACTGTTGTAGTATTTGATCAGTTTATTACCTCTTGCTTAGACCTTAGGTCCTTGAACATATTGTGCTCTGTAAAATGCTGAGTATTTTTTAGTTGCTCCAGCTGGAGCTTCCTTTCTTCTAGTCACACTTTTTTGCTTTTACCATTCCACTGTCTGCCCTCTGTTTAGAGCTACTTACTTAAACGTCCCATTGAATTTCAAGTCTACTGAAGGCATTACACTCAGCCTCCTTCATTTTTATGTAAATGGAAGATGCTATTTAGGGAGTCCCACAGACTAAGCAGTGACTGGACCTTCACCTTGAGTGTCAGCTTCCTAGAAACTCCCCATGTTCTACTTTGAAAGACATGAATTGTTCAGAATCCTGTTTCCTTGGCTGGCTTTCACAATCCAAAAGCTCAGCTTTGTCGTGGGCCAGCAGTTGTTATATTGTCTAGAGCACTCTGTCTTAAAAGTTAAATCTCACCATTCTTTTAGTTCTATTTTGCTGTAGCACTTGAGACCTAAATCACAGAACAGGTGGCTTACTGTCAAGAAAAAAAGAATCAATGTATCATGCAGATTTCAGATAAAAATCATTAAATGAAAAGTTTCAAGAACCTTCAAAATAAAATAACTAGGTGTTACTTCTATTTTTGCCCCACTATTTTTATCTCCAAAAGGATTAATCCATTACCAGAAGGGAATCAAATAACAATATTTAAGTTACAAACTAGTTACATAATAGTCAAAACAAATACTAATCTAGCCATGGCTTAAACATCACTTGCTACAACCTGTTGAATATATGAAGTAATATTCATATCTCATATAATCAGCAGGCTACCTGGAATTATTTTTTATTGTAAAAATATATAACTTTATCAAAACCCTAATTCTTAAGTTAATTTTCAAGCTGAAGTTTGAAAATAAAAACCTCCATATTATCTTTGGCAATTAATAGGTAAAAAGCTCTTACTGTATTTTTACCACTGAAACTTTGATGTAACATTTACATTACAAAGAATTCCTCTTTGCCATATAAAAGCTTCAGAAAAACAATTTGGCAAGCAACATTTCTGGTTTGTTGAGTAAACCAGTTCTCTTAAAGTTCACCAGAATTATATCCCTAGAGATAGTTCGATTCAAATTCAAAGAATTATGCAACAGTATTTCTTAAATCATCTTGAAGCCTCACTTTTTCAAACAAGATTTAGTAGAGTGACAAGGCAAACTATGACCCAAGCCCCTTTAGAAGGAGGCATGATTGAATCTAAGTCCGTAACTAGTCCTAGTGAACTCCAATAGATGCTATATTTAAGTGTTATTAGAAGAACAATGTTACGAGTAGAAGAAAGAGCACTCTGCTATGCCAAGTCTGATAATGAGATCTCAAGATCTAAATGATTGAGCTAGCATTCCATATTAACCCTTAAACATAAATGCCAATTTCAAGTAGTGCCCTTTGTATAATTTTATTTTTCCCCTTTTAATAACAGATGGAGTCTCATCATTCTATCTTAAATCTGCCCAATCTTTTCTATTAAAAGGTATAACACAGGCATTTATTGTTTCACTAACAAATATTTATTTTTCTTCATTAGTATTTTTCATGTCAGCTACCTTCTTTATGCTGAGTTATTTTGGAAAGTTTTATCTAAGATGTTTCTGGAAGCAAATTTAATGGAAACCTTTCCATACACAAAAGAATAGTATGGTGTTTTTATTAAAAATGCCCAGTTCTCAAACAAGAACAAAAGCAACCAGTTTAGAGGAGGCAGGACAGCAATTAGGCAACACCATGGGCAGGAAAGAGTAGCAGAAGCACTTTCTCTGGCAGTAGTTTAATTTTACTATGGTTTACCTGTAATTTGAAATTGCACCTTAAAGCTTTTTTTTCCTACAGAACCTGAAATTGGGCCCACGCAGAGGAAAGCAGTGTAACAACTTAGTTTGGTACAAGTATCAGAGATCTCTGCATTGCATTTAAAGCATCAACTACACCAGTGAACCATAAAGGAATCAGGATGATCCTCCAAAGTGATCAGTTGCCATCTTCCCTTTTTAATGTAGGAAATCAAATGCAAAAACTACTCTGAGAAAATTCTCTCAAACACTCAAGTTACATAACATCAAACCTCTTTTTTAAAAAGAACATTGCTCACTTCCTGTATGCATATAAATTGATGTGATCTGTAATGTTCAAGTCAACTTAAACTTACAAGACACTTGGATAACTGAATGAAAATCTGATTACATAAGGTGGAAAATTTTCCTTTCACTCTTCTCTTAGATCACTTAAAGCCTACAGTTTATCAGTGGATATGAAGGTGATGTAATAAGTGTCTAGGAACACAGGAATAGATAATGTTTCATAACTTGTTATCTATGCAATAACACTACATCACTCTTAAGATTTTTACCTCTGTGAGACACTTCCACCCCAATCATAGATACATGTTACAGGAAATGTGTTTTGGGTGACACATAGTAGTGGTACATGGTGGTGTTCTGAGTACTTTATAAACATATGTAAAAATGAAATTATTAAATTCCAGCTCCCCTGAAAACAAAGAAAAAACGCGATCTCTTAATGCTTCTTTGTAAATATTTTCACTGTTACAATGTTTAACCTCTTGTACACTGCTTTTTCCCTCCCTATCAGCTTCTTCTAACAATGTTTCCAAAGGAACTTTTTTTACCATCTAGTTCAGGACAAGGAATTTGGGGGAATTATTTGGAGCTTTGTTTCAAGCAAGAGACTTCCTATGTGCTACATGATTCCCACATAGGAGCAGTAGCAGCTGTAACAGGATCATCAGGGAAAGTGTATTTCATTATAGTCAATGAGGTTGAAAAAAATGACATTAGGGTACTGCCAGCTGTAACATGTGGCTTATTTAATTAGGTACAAGTAATGGGAGAACTCCCTAAATTAAATACATCTGAGACAATTACTACATACACAACATGAATGCTCGAGAGCTCTGATCTCCAGATATTACCTTCAAAATGACCATGTGCAGCACTCTTACTCTCTCTAAATGGTTAGCTTGGGTGTTGCATGACTTAGCCTGTGTAGAGAAGCACATAATTACTATTACAGATGAAAAATAGTGGCAAACTGGGAGAGTCACTTCAACAGCTCACTTCTGATCTAGATTAAAATGCTACCAAAGACCTATTGTTGTAAATGAAAAGCCAATTTCATCAATAAAAGGAAATTTATTGAAAAATTGCTATAGAAAAAAAGCCCGAGAAAGCCACAATCAAAAGGAATCAGTTCTGAGCCCGGGGTCAGAACTGGGTGAAGAGAGATTCGGCCTCTAGGCCTCTATCCCACGAGTCTCAACAGCGAGTTGCTCCATCCTCCTTTGTCTTTTTCTCTTTTCTCGAATATTTATGTAGTCTCCTTTCTTTGCTGCTTGTCCACTTTCCGGGAAGAGATGATTGCTTGATTAGATTTACGGGAACCCCGTATTGGGATGCACACTGGTGATGATGTTGCCCAGGTGCATATCAGGCGTCGATCACCGGGTCGTTGGCAGTCCCAGCTTCGGAGGAGACACATCTCCTCCCGGTGCCACCCTCTTTTCGGTTGCAAATAGGTCTTTGTCAGGCTGCTGACAAAGGCAGCACAGATCCTGGACACATCTTACTCAAACATGTATGATTTTATACTATAGACCTATAAAAACCTCGAATTATTCCATACCATTTATTACACCCATCCATACCTTCCAACAAAACAAAGCCATCACCTGGCACAGGAAAGGAGACTATGCTTTGGTTGCAGGGTTAACTGGAAGGAATGCCTGGCCAGTGGATTTCATCAGACTTTCTACCATTAATAGCAGATAAACAAATTTCAGTGGCTTTGTAAACAATATACTTTAAAAGCTTCATAATCCATTCGAGTGATGTGAAAGAATAAGTGTTGCAGGTATTTAGAATGGGTGCATCACTTACTGGAGCTCTTGTGTGTACTAATGAAATTTGGGAAATTGCTGTTACAAGACTAAGGGGTTTTAGGAAAAATGTGATATGACTTGCATAGTATCACAAGATTTGAAAAAAGAAAAAGTAGTTACGTCATTAAAATTTTACTTTATACATGCACGAGTGAAAGTTGCAAATCCATATTAAGTACAACACACAGTCTAAGAAACTTGGCAGCTTTTACACCACGGTCAATCCTCCCTGGAACTCCGTCGAGCGAGTTCTGAGACCAGAACACCACCGGAACCAAAGCTCCCGACACGCTGGGAAGCCAGCCCCCGGAGGAGGGTGACAGAGCCTAAATCCCACCCCCCNTAGTGGCAAACTGGGAGAGTCACTTCAACAGCTCACTTCTGATCTAGATTAAAATGCTACCAAAGACCTATTGTTGTAAATGAAAAGCCAATTTCATCAATAAAAGGAAATTTATTGAAAAATTGCTATAGAAAAAAAGCCCGAGAAAGCCACAATCAAAAGGAATCAGTTCTGAGCCCGGGGTCAGAACTGGGTGAAGAGAGATTCGGCCTCTAGGCCTCTATCCCACGAGTCTCAACAGCGAGTTGCTCCATCCTCCTTTGTCTTTTTCTCTTTTCTCGAATATTTATGTAGTCTCCTTTCTTTGCTGCTTGTCCACTTTCCGGGAAGAGATGATTGCTTGATTAGATTTACGGGAACCCCGTATTGGGATGCACACTGGTGATGATGTTGCCCAGGTGCATATCAGGCGTCGATCACCGGGTCGTTGGCAGTCCCAGCTTCGGAGGAGACACATCTCCTCCCGGTGCCACCCTCTTTTCGGTTGCAAATAGGTCTTTGTCAGGCTGCTGACAAAGGCAGCACAGATCCTGGACACATCTTACTCAAACATGTATGATTTTATACTATAGACCTATAAAAACCTCGAATTATTCCATACCATTTATTACACCCATCCATACCTTCCAACAAAACAAAGCCATCACCTGGCACAGGAAAGGAGACTATGCTTTGGTTGCAGGGTTAACTGGAAGGAATGCCTGGCCAGTGGATTTCATCAGACTTTCTACCATTAATAGCAGATAAACAAATTTCAGTGGCTTTGTAAACAATATACTTTAAAAGCTTCATAATCCATTCGAGTGATGTGAAAGAATAAGTGTTGCAGGTATTTAGAATGGGTGCATCACTTACTGGAGCTCTTGTGTGTACTAATGAAATTTGGGAAATTGCTGTTACAAGACTAAGGGGTTTTAGGAAAAATGTGATATGACTTGCATAGTATCACAAGATTTGAAAAAAGAAAAAGTAGTTACGTCATTAAAATTTTACTTTATACATGCACGAGTGAAAGTTGCAAATCCATATTAAGTACAACACACAGTCTAAGAAACTTGGCAGCTTTTACACCACGGTCAATCCTCCCTGGAACTCCGTCGAGCGAGTTCTGAGACCAGAACACCACCGGAACCAAAGCTCCCGACACGCTGGGAAGCCAGCCCCCGGAGGAGGGTGACAGAGCCTAAATCCCACCCCCCAGCGCTGGCGCCGGGCCCTTCCCGCCGGGCAGAGCTCCAGGCGTGTGCGGGAGGCTCCGCCCGCCTCCGCCCCTCACGGCGCCGCGCGCGGGGTGAGGGGGCAGCGGGAGGCGGCGCCATTTTGGCAGCGGGGGCTTGGCGGCGCTGCCCCTCTCGCGGCCGGGGGCCGCTGCCTTGAGGTTCGTGTCTTCCCTTGCGTGTGGCTGCGCCGGCTCCTGCGCGGCCGGGCCGCGAAGGGAGGCCGCTTCTCCTCCGCCACCACCGCTGCTGCCACCGACCGGTGCCGCCACCAGGCAGGGAAGGGGCAGCGTGGGGATGGCGGTGTCAGCGCGCAGGAGCCGGCGGCTGCTGAGGTTGTGTGACGTGGGCGTCGGGCTGAGGGAACTGTTTGTGTGTGGGGGAGAGGAGTGGGCTTTGCACGGTAGGGAAGGGAGGAACGGGGCGGCTGATACACCTCCCCGAGGCCTGGGGCCGGCGGCCGTGCCTTCGCCTCGGACACGCCGCTGCCAGTCCGGTGTGGGAGCAGCGCCTGCTTCCCCCGGCTCCCGGGTGTGTCCTGGAGCCGTGTGAGCGGTGCGGGGGTATGCGCCTTGTCACCGCCGTACCCTCCGTGCAAGGAAAGCCAGCCAGTTCCCATCTGTAGGTTCTGCCAAAGAGGCCTTCTTTTTCCTTTTGGGAAAGGTATTGTATAGGTGGAGTTCAAGGCCTTGAGTTAGTTGATTGAACATTCTGGATGTTTCGCAGCTCAGTTGAAGTGGTAAATAAATCTGGCATGCCTGTGTCCCGGCTCAGGTTCAGTGCTTACAACCAGTTCTTTACAGAAATGATTCAGACCCGAACTTGTCCCATTCAAGAGGTGAGAGTGTCAGAGAGACTGCACTTTTCCTTGAGCATACTTGCTCTGTCCTCACTAAGGACGCAGGTGAATATGCTTTTGCATGCACCTTCACTCTCTCCAAGGTTAGTGAGGGAACGTCTGCTAGAGATAGGCAAGAAAGTCACAGAGCAGCATTTTCTGTCATTGGAGATCTTGTCATGCACCAAGTGTTCACGTTTGCTGTTTTAATTCTACATTAGGAAATGGGGTCTGCTTAAACATCATCCCAGAAGATGAGGACACAGAAGCTAATGAAGTAACTGTTTGAGTGCCGGCAGATTTACTTTTTTTTTATAGGTGGGGATTGACTCAGTGATTAGTAGTAATGTCGTACTTGCTTTCTGATGTACAAAAACGAAGAGCTAAGAAGCTGGAGGTATGCATAGAACACATAAAGCTTGAGAGAAGGAGAGAACATGGTACCGATTCTGAGGGGGAGAGAGAGTTGCATGGTCATGTTTCTTCCCTTTCTGACAGTAATGCTTTCTTCCAGGTACTAAAGTCAAATGCGGACAGTAACATCTCCTTGGTTTAGCCAGTTTGAGATTGAGAATGGCAGGTTTCTCTTCCTTTGGATGGTAGGTGAGAAAGTGCCTACCTTTTCTTGTCAGTTTTCCAAATGAACGTGATGGGATAATGGTTACTTATAAATCTTCCTGTAATACTACCTACAGATCCTTTCCAGATAAAGAAAAGAATTACTTTCTTATCCAGGATGAAGGGCATGAGACATTTTGTTAATATTTAGTCATAGAAAGTTGGAATGTTTCAGAAAACAGTAGAATAAACCTTCCAGTAGGAGAAACACGTTCTTTCCTGTTTGAAACTGCATTTATTTGGAGGAGAAGAATTTGCTCTTTATTGCACACTGTGTAGAGTTCAAAATCTGAGAAATCCAGACTAATGGATGGATAATTGCATGTCATAGTGGTTCGTGCCATCTTGCTTTGTTATAGCTTGTCTCGGGAACTTAGTGGTTTAAGTCTTAGAATGCAATCTGTTTGGGACAGAGATATGTTTTGGTGTCTGTTTAGTTGTAGAAGGCATGCATGCAAGTGGTCGTGGTCCCTAACAAAAATCTTTAGTAGTTCCAAAACCAGAACCATAATAACAGATTGCAGCTTTGATTTTATTACTTGACTATTTCTAAATTACGAATGCCACCCAGCACCTGTTTGATTGGTGTTAAATAAGTTAGTTGAGTTTGGTTCATGTCACAGAAAACAATCCTTATAGTAGAAGTATTTGAATTTTGGTTGGTCGTATTAGTAGTGATGTCAGGCATCAGTTTGTACATTGGAAATTGGCATATACTTATCTTTAAAAGAGATTTCAACTTGGCAGAATAACAGTTAGTAGAGAACAGTAATAACATAGGTCAGAGATTGTTGATGTAATTAATTTTTCAAATAGTCACATTTTAAAAGCATGATTTTTAAATTATTCAAGGCATATCATAAAATGTGACTGCAGGACTGATACAGCACTAATGTAATTTTTTCTAAAGATGAGTGATAAGTAATGTAGCAGTCTTGTTTAAACCGTACTTATGGCAGGTGATGTCTGTTTTTGTTCGGGGTGAGTGAATTCTAGTTGTGACCATGGAGAGTGTGATATCATAGGCTTGAATAAATTTAGCTTTTTTATACTTTACTTTAAAAATGTGCATGCTGATAATGTATTCATTCTTTTTTGTAAGATGCTTCATGCTGAAAATACAGTAAGGCTCTTGGAGTGTCAGGACGAAATCAGAATTGAACCATATTCTAAAAGAATGAAGTCAGCAGAAGACGCTTGTGAGAAACTCTCTGATGATGGTAACAGAGGTACTCAGAAGAAAGTGGATGTTGAGAGAAAATCAGATGGTTGCATGCCTATGTGTGCCTTAGATAACCAAGGGCAAAATGAAGTACAGAAACAAGAGAAAGTACCTTCTGGTGTCTTGGGATCCTTGAATGAAATTCTTCCTGAAAATAATCCAGTGCTCAGTCAGGCAGTTGATTTAGAAACTGTGCAGAATATAAATCCTCAATTTGCATCAATAAATAACTCTAAAATTGAAGAGAAGGACTCTTTTATTACAAATAATGCTGGTACAGATAATATTGAAAAAAGTAGTACATCATTCTCAGTAAATAGAAATGAATCAGATGAAGACTTTTTTACAAGCAAGGATTTTATAGGACCTATTTACAGGCCTGCTGAGAGTAACAAACAGGACAAATCTGGCAATTGCAATGAATGTAGGAACACTGGAGGAGATGAGAATCAATTATGTGAAAACAGATGTAAAAGAAAGGAGGTGAAGAAGATGCAGGCTGCTTCTGCCACTGTACCAGAAATAGATGATGAACTGGACCAGTTCTATAAAGAAATTCACCAGCTGGAAAATGAAAATTTAGATACCAATGTTCAGGAAAAAGAAACTGAAATTTCTCAGGAACGCCACTCTCCATTTAACTCTACTCAAAGCTTACAAGAGAATTATCAACCTGTACTTCTGGGCAGTCCACAGCCGTTTTACGAGAATGGACAGAGTTCTTTGGGGGAACAGAGCAGTCAGAAAACGAACAATGAGCAGCAGTTGGTTGTGGAAACAGGTGGCTGGAAAACTGAAAATACCTTTAATGGCCAAGTAGATACTTGGAACTGCTCAGTGCCTGAATTCAGACCTGCTTGGCAGACAAGAGCATATTTCAAAAAACCTCAGGGATCTTTTCCTCCCAGATTCAACCATCAATCCCATTTCCAGATACTTAATCCCCCACCACGAATCCCAAATGTTCTCCCTTCTCAGAACGGGGGACTTCCTTACGAAAGTTACCATTGTTACCATGGAAATACTGATACCAACAGTCATGGTCCATTGCTTGATCAAAATACCAACTGTTCTGGTCATACGGACATCCATACTACTCAGATCTTCAGGAATGGGAATAATGATCAGAATGGACTCCAAAGTAATGGTTTCTGTGAAACCAGAGCAGAGTGTTGGAAGGATCCAAAAGCTGAGAGTACAGAAGGAATGCACAGCTTTTCTTCATCGCAGTTATCTGAAGAAAGATTCAGTTGTTCACAGAAATTGCTTCTAATCTTAAGAGGCCTACCAGGTTCAGGGAAATCAACACTTTCTCGGTAAGTAAAGACTTACAGCTTGAGAAGTTTATTCAAGTAAAATTTTTTTAAGACTTTAAATATATCTATAAGTACTAGGAAACTTTTTAGTTTGTAAATTAGATTCTTAAAATGCAGTAGTTTAATGCTGTCATTTGGACTAAATGAGTGCAAGTGGCAGTAAATATTCAAAAGATTACTTGGGGGTTTTGTCTCCCTCAGAGTTTTGATGAACAGGAGTTCCTGTGTGTTAAATTTAAAATCTTGAGCATCCATTAAATTGCAGTCTTTTAGTCTTGAAATTTTCATACTAGTATGTGATGGTCTGCTGCTTTTTTTTTCCATTCTTAAATTCCATAATTTTAAAATATTCTCCCATCAAATCTAACAACGTCAGTTTGACTGAACCAGAAGTCCTTTTTCATGCCTATGCATAAATTCTCAAAAGCCATTAGAAGAATGCTGCTACTATGAAAACACTTGGTTTTGGTGTATTGCTGAAACTGAGCGTTATCTCATTCCCTTTTTTCATAGTACAGTCTGTCAATTGCTCTTCTTTATTTGTGAACAACGCACAAGAAACTTATTATTTTTTCTTCAAAATATACTTGCTGAAGTCTGACGAGGTTAAAAGCAGGTACCACCTCCAACTCGAATTTTCTCTTCGGCTTTTTTGGGCCTATTTTAAAAAGCACAAAAAGTGGACAGAGCTTAGACACTACCTGTATTAAGTGAAAATAAGTTTCTCTTGTGTGTATAAAAAAAAGAAGTTGCTAAATCAGTACTTACTGATTGAGTTTCATCCAGAAACTACATCACAGATAGGATGTCGTCTCTAGTTATCATCTGTTGCACACAAGGAGTCTGTGGAGTAGATGCAGTGGTCATGTTCTTATTTTTTTTTATATAAAGGAGTAGCATTCTAATAATGTAATTTTTTCCTGACATTTAGGAGACAGTCATTTCCATATGACAGCTAGTAATCTCTAATGGGTATTTTTCTTACATATTTCAGTAATTTTTGCTATAATTTTGTGTAGGTACTGATTGCTGTATTTTGCAAACCTGCATTTTTGAAGCTGCGTGTCCCCATTTGGTATTACTGCCATAATTCCTTTAATATGTGAAGGCAACATAAAAAAAAATTTAAATAACCCTGTGGAAAAAATGCTGCCTCATTCAGTTCAGAGATTGGATAATACTTAATATGAAGATTCCAAATATATATCTTCAGGATTTTAAGAACACTTATTTGTGCTTTTTTTCATCTCTTCTTAGTGAGATCAGTTACTAATTTTATTTAGCAGATGGGAAAGTGGGCACTCTGAGATCAAGTTTGAGTAGTTCCCAAAAGTGGGTTCAGAATTTGAACGGCATGGGGCTTGTTTTTCAGTGTATTCAATTACATGCAGCTCCGTGTGTTTAATGCCTGGTTGGAGTTGTTAATTCCCATGAAATCATGGGTCTTGGATACCTTGGGGGGAGAAAAAATCCCAGAATTAATGGGTGCCGATGGGGAAAAAACCTTTATTATTAGTTAAGCCTTAATAAACATGTTTTGAACATGTTTTTCTATGTAACATCATGGAATTCTGCAGCATAGACTAGGACAGCAATGATGTGATATCTGATGTCATATTAGTACCCACAGGTACCTTTACAGAGGCAACGTTTTTTGGCACCTGCAGACAAACCTCTACCATTTGTGCCAGTAAAATTGCTGAGAAGGAAAAGCAGAAAACTCACATTGTCTTCGTGGATCAGCACTAGAGGGGAATGGGGTGTATCTTGCAAGTGGGTTTCCCAAGCAGGAAATGACAGCAGAGCCAGTAGTGAGACCTTGGAATCTCAAATTTCTATTTTTGTTTTGC
>VZUA01069306.1:8480-18753 GCA_013401035.1 Horornis vulcanius
TTTTTTTTTTTTTTTTTTTCCTTGTGCTATGCTATAATACGTGATTTTTTTTGTAAGAGTTTTGGTCAAATTGATTTCAGCAGGTTAAAATATCAAAACATTTGAAAAAGTTGAGGAGAAATATTGCTGGGCTTCTAGATGATAAGCCTGACACTAGATTTTGGATTTGGATTCAGAGCTGTGGGCTGGTGCTGAGGGGCTTTGGAGCCCACAGCCCCAGATTACTCAGGGTGTGGTGATTTTGGGGCTGCTGCTGCTGCTTGCAGGGTTTGGTTCCTGCCCTGATCTTGGGACCCAAAGCTGCCCCCTCCAAGCTCTCACTCTGCAAATGAACACTTCTTGTATGAGGTGATGTAGTACAACCACTAAAGAAGGGCAGGGCTTTCCTTTGCTAATTTGGAAACAGTTTTGGTTCATACTCTTGGAGAAACAGAGCAGCTGTGTTGGGTACCTGCAGTCTAGTCTCACAGGCTAATGCTATGGGAGCATTTCACATTTTGTAAGTGCATTAATTTGAAATAGATCAGAGTTAGATATTATGTAGCTCTTACTAGAGTTATCCATATTTTAAAGATGTCTCTTCTCATTGCAAATTGGCAGTTCAATCAGCAGTTTTTAAAACCAATTGTCACTTACAATCTAAATTCAGCATAAAGCTAACAGTTATTGGAGCACATGCAGAGCACTTGGAGATGGATGATGTAGTAATTGTGGGATGGTTGTCAATTTAAACATTCTTTTGATTAATCCTACACTGTCTCCTGTTACTTCATCAGACACAAGTTCTGAAGGTCACATTTTTGTTTCTCAAATTCTTAACAGTATGTTATTAACTATTAGAGAAGGTAGTTAATATGGTAGATGGAAAATTCACTTTATAGTTACTTTAGTTTTATTGATAATTTTATTATGTCATTCCATTAATTGAAGTCATCCACTGGCTCATTTAGAATTCATGGACCACGTTCAGTCCCCATGAAAGCATATTTAACTCCCCCTGTAATTACATGAACCATATTACTTCCACAGCCTTCATTCAGATTCTGATCAGTAATTCAGCCTCAGCTTAGTCTCTTTCTTCCCTGGTATTGTTCAGCACTTGCAGAGTGTGGTTATTTGCAGAAATGTTTATGGAATGATTGCATCCACAGTGTGTTTCTGTGAGCAGGGGATTTTTTCTTGTCCTGCTCATTAACCATCGTTTGTCCAATTGGGAAGCACAGAGAATGTCAGAAATTATTTGTTCACATAGAATGTTGATTGAATAGTTATGAGTAACTCTGAAAAAAAAAAACAACAACCCTGCATTGATTTGGAAGCCAAGGAAAGAGCTATGTTTGTCAGATAATTTATTTAAAATCAGCAATCAAACTAGCTCTTAGCAAGAGTTCAGCCTCAACCTGGATATATATTCAGCCTGAAGTGGATGTATTTTTCCCAAAGAAAATATGGGATACTAGAGACTTTAATCTAGGGTGGTTTCAAGAGCCAATGACTAGAAATTAAAGCCAGTTGGATGCCAGATAGGAATAAGGTCCATATTCCTATCAGAGCAGGTCAGTGGCCATCATAGGAAGTAATTGTTGAGGTCATCAAAGCTGACACAACTCTGGGAATATAATTTAATGCAGTACAAATTATTGCACTTAGAGGTAAGCAGGTGGAAATATGGAGTCCATGGCATATGGGGGAGCCGAGTGAAAAACTTGTGGTCCTTTTTGCCTCATGGATCTACTCACATGTCAGCCCAGTGGCAATCACAGCTAGGACTTCTTGGAATTTCAGTTCCTTTGAGAGGGGTCAGAAATAACACTGGACTGTTACAGTGGATGATTAACAGTATGCCTTAAAGAAATTTGGGGCGGGATGTTAATGTGTTCTTGTATAGCTTTAAAAATAGTTGCTAAGTTTCTTGAATAAATTTTCCTTTTTTAATTTTTTTTTTCTTGTGGGTTTTTTGTTTGTTTTATTTCTCCTAAAGTGTGATTGCACAAATTATACAGCGATAGCTCTGTTATTCCAAGCCTGTCTGCTCAGCTGGCTGTCCATAAAGGCTCAGAGCAATCAAGTGGAAAAGCTGAGGAATGCATTTAAGTCATTCTGATGTTACTACAGAATTAACTTTGGGGTTTTTTGGCAGGGAACTGCACTGATTGTGGACATTGGAGCTTTGTTTCTCTTGCTGTGTTAAAGACGTAGTGATTTGTTC
Source organism: Horornis vulcanius (assembly GCA_013401035.1). Taxonomy (NCBI): domain Eukaryota; kingdom Metazoa; phylum Chordata; class Aves; order Passeriformes; family Scotocercidae; genus Horornis; species Horornis vulcanius. Next base: position 10,690 of record VZUA01069306.1, read on the forward strand.
AGCATGAATATTCCATTTCAGCAGATATTTTTGGTGCTTTCAAGCTCTCAAATTAGCCTTAAAACTGTGATGTCTGCATTGACTGACTCACAAACGGCAGTTTGGGAAGTTAAAAATAGCAGCACAGCTCATGAACTCACTGGTTTTGCTAAAACAACATGAGGTTTAAATAAAAATTTTTAAAAAGGATAAAACTGAGGTTGCTGCATTAAACCTGGAATTTTTTAGATCATGTTGCTTTGCCTTTGGGATGGAGGTCTCTGACCAAAAGGGCAAGGACAGGACTCAGTGTGGCAGAAGTAGATCATTGTAAATCAGAGCTGTAAATTTCATGTTGGTTTGGGGGTTTAATTTGATCTTCTATTTTATAGTAAGACAGAAACAAATCCTTACTTTTTAATTTGTCCTTAAATGAGGAAATCTTCAATTGTTCAAATAGAAATTATTATCAAATACCATTGTCTTAGTGGGATGCAGAGTGCTAAAAAGTTTTCCTCTGTTAAATTGTGCCTGCACAGAGTTTTCACTGGATGGGGCATATTTTGGGTACCAGCTGGCCTCAGGGTTGTGTGCTGTCAGCACTGCTGGATTGAATTATGGCAGTGACTGACTAATCATAATTCACTTTATTTGTGTCTGGTGCAGTCACAACACTAAGTCCTTTCACCTACTGGATTGATTTAACATCTCATCAAGTTTAACCTCTTTCTTGTTAGCACCTATGAATTTTGGAGAGGTGTAAGCATTTCTGGAGCAGCTTGGTTTTTTTCCTCAGGTGCCATTTTTAAATTCAGTATGATAAGTAACAGGAGTAACTGTGAGTGTTTGCATAAAGGTAGACTGAGAGTCTTGGGACCTCCTTGAGCACTCAAGGCACATTTAAATATGAGCTGTCAAGTGAGCAGCATGTCATTCTGCCAGATGTGTGACACACAACAGTTAGCACTCTGAGGTGCCTCATTTCCCCACTTCCAGCAGGAGCCACGCTGAATGATTATGAATTAACTGTATGCTGCAGAGCACCCGTTTCTGGGCAGACTCTGCTTGCTGCACATAAATTTGATGGAATTCTGTAATTTGATCAATATTCCCTGAGATAGACTGTAGCTAAGGACACTAAGAATAAATAACACCACCTCCAAATACGGTGTCAGGTTTGATGTTTACTTCAGCTTCTTTGGCACTGTTTAGACTTCTAAACATCAATACTGATTAACTTTTGTGTTAATTAAACATTTACCTCTTAGGATTCTTCCTGTCCCTCCAGCTTTGTTGCTCTCCAGCAGTTTTCAGCTTTGTTCTTATGGGAAACTATTTCCCACAGTCACACAATGTTGGAAGGACCTCTGGAGATCATCTAGTCCAACTCCTTTGCTTAAGCAGGATCAGCTAAAGCAAGGAAAATATCTCATGATACTTTATTTTCCTATTCTGTCCATAAAAGCAGATGAAGCCCAGTTCATTTTGGGAAAGAGAAGAGTCCTCTGTGTGGCAAAATCAATGGCATTGAAATAATTCCATCTCTTCCCAAATTTGCCAACTCCAAGACAAATATGTTGTCTGGACAGGGGGGAAGAAGAGTTCCGTGACCTCAGGCCCATTGCTTCCCCAAAAGGCTAAAGGCTCTCCCAAGACTTGAGATAGATAAAAAAGAAACTCTAATATTTCTGGCACCTCTTCTTTAAAGGAGCAAACCAAGCATTAAAGATATAAGGTAACTATAACCAAATAGAGTAACCCATGAAAATGTTTCATCTTCAGTGTGAAACAGGGGCAGCTGTGAGTAAATAGTGTAAATATTGGTGGGGATGAAGCCAGCTGATTGTGAAGGATAAACTCTGGGTGCTTTGGGACAACAGGACAGTGACTAAAGCTCTAAATACAGCTGGACTGGCCCAAGGATTTCAGTCAGTGCCTAAAGAAATGCTTTCTGGGTAATAGCCATGAACTGGGTTTAATTAAATAATAATTATATCAGGCTTTAAATGCAAAGCAGCTTTCAAGTCAGAGAGATACTCGGTGCAACAGGAGAATGACTCTGGTGCCTCATGTGCCATAGAGAATGTAAAGTCAGTTTTATTTCGAGAGCACTCAACACCATACCAGGATCAGGTACATCAGTGTGTGATTCAGCATCTCAGATGAGGATGTAGCCTGTCACCTCAGCTTCCCATTCATCTCCCAAATTGTTCTATGACTGTTGCAGGAACAGAGTTTTCTGGCACCTCCTTCTAGGGCTGATGCAATTCAGTTTGCCAGGAAAGGGCTCTGTTGGCTTGAAGCACACAAAGAGATTTCATATGGAATGATCAAGACTGTGGGTAGTGTGATTTTAACTGTTCCACTGTCTCCCTGCAGTGAATCTGACAGGTGCAGGTCACAGAGTGAGAGTTGTACTGGGAACTGACAAATTGCTGCCCCGAGATTCTGCTTAAGAGGCTGACAACAGTGGGCCTGGAAAGGAGCATGCTGAAGGAGTAACTTGTAGCTGGCTGTAGTTGTGTCCTCCAGGTGTGTACCAAGGGGAGATCTGGACCAGCACTTTGTTCACTGAAAATCTGATGCTTTACTTCAGTCTGGTTTAGTCTGGAGGGAAAGCTAAGTGCAATTAATGTGGCTTTGGGTCAAACTTAGCTCTGCTCTTCTGGGGTTTTGCCACACTTGATTCATGTCCCAGGTCACAACAGCCCAGCTGGGACCAGGGCAGGGTGTGAGCTGCCTCTCCTCAGCTCCTGCACAGGCTGTCTGTGCCTTGGAGCTGTCTCCAGCCACTGAGAGGGTCACTGTCCTCCCCCAGTGCAGTTTGGGGTGGATGCATGGCTCAGGACTGCAGTGCTGCTGTCTCCCCTTAGCAGTGCCCTAGCACAGCATTCCCTCTGTTGTGGGCATGGGCCAGGGAGGGGAGGATTCCATTCCACTAATTATTAATTAATTCCCAAACCATGATTTCTCCAGTGCATGCCTCTGCCACCCCTGCCCTCCAAGAGAACATCTGGCCCTAGAGGGCCTGTGTAGGGCCATAGGTTTGTGCTTTAGGGACAATCTGCACAAAATAATACAAATCACTAAATAGTTTATTGTACAATAGACAATTGTAATAATCCTTACTAATGTCTCTATTCATATGCAAATTAAGAAGCTAACAGTATTTATTGTTGTTGGTTTAGAACAATCAAAAGGATATTGTAAAATTCATTTACTTAAAAGAGTCCTGAAAGAACTGTTATTTATATTGTGAATATTCAGTGACTTTTAATTATGAGTGACTGATGTGCCTAGTTTTTGTATTAATTCTAAACAGCAAGACAGCAGGCTTTTTCTATTCTTTAAGTCTGTGTCCTGCAGATACTGTTATGGGATAATCTACTTCAGATATTAAAATAAAGCTTTCTAAGACAGGCAGAAAATGCAGGGAAAAATCTGACATAATCTGTCTTTGGTGCTGAAGGCAGCTCAGCGTCACAGCCCAGTGGTACCTCGGCAGCCTGGAGCTTAGCAGAGCTATTTTAGCTGTTCAGTGTTGTACTTGAAGGTCATTTAAACAGCCTGGGTTTAGAGTTGTTGGTTTTATTTTGCTGCTTCATCCATCTGATAAGCTGCTACTCAGAAATCTGAGCCTCTTCTGCTTGGCCTGTGAAGGGCCTGAGTTTGTATTGAGCCTTCACTGTATGATTGAATGGCCTAGAAATGAAATTAAATGAAATTAATGAAAATGAGGGGGGTGAGAGAGGGAGATATCACACCATTTGCATGATTAAGCAACATGCCTTTGCATACCACAGTATTTGCAGTTGCATTTCTTGCCAAGGTTTGCAGCCTGATTTGTGCAAGGGGCACAACACGGAGTTGGCAGCATTGGTAGTCGTAGGAGAAGTGAAGCTCACTCAGCCAAGCACAGTAAGGCTTCCTCACAGCTAGGGCAGTTGAATTAACGTCCTCCGTGACACCAAAGCAATTTTCTGCTTTTTGAACTGCTTTATTTGTTTATTTGTTCCTAGTTTAGAATATCTTTTAAGACTTAAATACTCATGGTAAGAAATCTTGGTGTACGGTTGCTTCTAACAGCATTCTTTTTCCATCTTTCTCAAAAAAAAATACTATTAGCACTAAAAGTACATTTAGTGATAGATGTATGAGGTGATGCTTTTCTTTGCCCTTCTTTTGGGGGCCAGAAGAAAAGAGGAATCTCTGGGATATGAGCACAGTATTTCAGCCTGAGACACATCTCAATCTTACTTGCAGAGCTGTGTGAACTTCGTGATTTATTCATGAACACAGGCAGGATTGAAGCTCCAGCTTCTGCATGAGGTCATAGTGTGCAGGATCTTCATTTAAATTCTAGATGTGACTTCTTTCTCTGAGTGTCATTTGCTGTCACCCTGAAAACAGTGGAGCCACTCCTTCAAGACATTTGGCAGGCAGGGAAAGAGCCTATTCTATTAAGGCACATATATTTCTCCACTTGCCCTGGAGAGCTAAAAAGTATTTCAGGGCAGAAATTTTCTTTTAGGATACATTTGGGATGGATAAAACTTCATGAGCTCCTGTCAGTCTCTACAGAGAGAGACCAACAGTAAAGATTGAAACAAATCAGTTGAAGTGATAGGCTCTATTACTTGAAATACATTATCTAGAGCTAAGGCATAATATTTTTACTTTTTGTAGGCTACTGTGATTAAGGATTTGCTTGGATTTTGATGCTGTCGATTTAAAATATGAGAATTTCTTTTCTTCAGTTTAATGGGCTTAACTTGGTTTAAGAGGAAAGATACTCCTGAGTGTGCCCAGGTGGGAGCAGAGTAACTTTCCTTTGTTTCCATGGAAGGGAGACTGCACCAAGCTCCACCTCTCACCCCTGCCCTCTGAACAGCCACACCACAGGGCCCCATCAGCACAAACCCAAAGGGAAATGTAGATGGCTTTTGCTGTTTTATAAAAAAAAGAGAAAAGTTTAACTGTTGATGACAGAGGTAATCAACAAAATATGGTAAATGTGCTCTTTGCTTTATGGTTATCAGTCATGTCTGCAACATCAGAGTTCAAGCAGTCTCATCCATTAATACTCTGTTGTGAAGTTGGCTGTTAAGTGATTTAAAGAAAAGGACATCACAGCACAGACATTTCATTCATATTATGACAAAGCAGGCAGCTAAACCTGACAGAGATTTCTTTTGTTATAGTTTATTAAAAGTAATGTTACTGAGCATGAAACTAGGCTACCTGGAGTATTTGTCTTTTCTATCAAAGTAGGCATGTATGACATGATAATCTGAGGCAAACAGTGTCAGGTGATACTCAGAAAAATGACCAATTCTAACTTGAGAAATGACCACAGAAGTACCCACTGAGCAGCTCAAGTGGTGGAGCGTGATACAAAAACTGCTGTTTGTCACTGAAACTGCAACACTGAATGTTCTGTGCATGGAAATGCAGAATGTACCTGCAAGTAATAAGCCTTTAAGATGGTGTTCCCTGATAGCAATATCTCAGCTGTAAGACAATTCCTGAAGCCATGTGAGAGACAAAACACTGAAGAAAATTGTCTGTGTGAGTGCTGTGCATCTGTGCTGAGTTTCTCTCACATTCCTGTGGTTTGAACAAAGTGAAGTTCTTTTTGTTTTGGTGTTTGAGGCCCTCTGCTGCACTGCAGAAGTTTTTATCCCTCTTCACTGTGTTGGAACCCTGGTAGTGCTCCACACCAGTGGTTCTGCTCATCCCGTGGGTCTCCAGATGAGTTGTGTTCCTAACTAATTCACAACTTTCATTATATCCAGAATAAGACCTTATGAGTATTATTATTTCAGATAGGTTGGGAGGTCAAGTGGGAGGTTAAAACTGCTGCTGAAGGAAACACTGCTAATAGGAGTAGGAGAAAATTTCAGAGCTTGCCTTTTGTCAAAGTGGTCTGATGCTCTGGAATGTTTTAAGTTATTATTTTAGTTTTAATTTGCGTATTAATTTTTGGCATTTCCATTGTAACTGAAGTCTCTAAGCAGATTCTTTGGCTGCAGGTGGTTTGCCATTTCAATTTGTCCTCTCAAAGGTGCTTGCAGGAAGGTCACTTTATAAACTTACCTCTGGCTGATGAACTCTTGTGGGTGTATTGTTCTTTGGGGTTTTTCCCTGGGGGAAAAATAAGTATGTCCTTGCTAGGAGTCGGAAAAAAAAACAAAAGAGATATTGTCACTTACCATCTTAGGTTAAAATGTGTTGCCTCACTCCCATGGAGGAGCTTTAATGTCTTTTTTATGGTCTTTAGCACAAAAAGTAACTAAATTTTAGATAATTTTTTTCTTGAATTTGCATGTGTTGGTGTCAGTATGGTATCTCTGGAAATCTGACATCAAATGCACACGTCATTCTAAGAATGGGTGAGACTGGCTCATCTGATCTTAGAAACAGATTTTGATCCCTTTCAGTGAAGCCAGGAGAAAGAGTAGGCTTAAGTGTTAAGAAATACCTGTAGGGAGCTGGGGATTCTTCCAGAGTTGTACAGGAATGGCCTTACTTTGTTCCTGTCACAAAATGATGAAAAATTACGGCACTTGTGGAACACAAGAGGAGTTAAAGGACCTCTGTATCCACAGTCATTGCTCACTGCCAAACAAAATTAAACATGACAGGGTTGGATTACAAAGTCAAACTAAATGAATCTACAAACTGAAAACCTCAAACAAGAACCTCAAAACCCTTGAGATCAAGATGTTTACTGTAGACCATCTTAGGAAGGTGTGGCACTTGATTGTAATTTGCCCTTGTAGACAAAAAAATTCATCAAATTTAGTTTAGAAAACGTAATTGTGGTAGAAATAACACCATTTATTTTAGAAAACTTTCAGAAGGTTATACCACTGGAAGAACCACTTTCAGAGGTGTGGTAAACTTCCTGATTTATCCCTGGTACTACATCTTTTTGTTATGCTCATTATTGCAGTTGTAGGCATTCCAATAATGACCCAGATGTCTTTTATATCAAGTGCTCTACAACCTCAGAGTAAAACCTACGCCCTTGACTTGAAGAGCTAAAGCCTACAATTAGAATATTAGAAACAGGAGAGTCTGGGAGAGAGGAGAAGGGAATGCTAGGAGGTACTGACAGAGCATTCTTGAGTGATGCTTTGGATTCATCAACAGAATTAACGTTACTGATCTATTTTTATTTTCTTTTTGGACATTTGGGAAATTCTGTGGAGTGGGTGGAGAAGTGAAAGCTGGCAATTAGGAGCTGGCTAATAAGCTAGCGATACTTGCTTGGTTGATAAGTAACAAGAGAAGGGTTCAGAAGGGCTTTGAAAATGAAGACAAGCAGTTTAAGCAGGGTGGAAAACAGAACAAGAGGCAGGATGTTGCCTTCCTGAAAGGCAGCCTGAAAGCCGAGTTTTCAGAAGCATTCAGGAGGGATTTGAAGTGGGCACAAGTCTTGACATCAGTGAGGAAAGCAGCCAGGGTCAGTTTTAAGTGGAAAAGCTGTGTTTTATTGTAGGAAGAATAGGCTGCATGGTAAGACTTGATGACTTGGAAGAGGTTCAAGGTGAAGATGTGCATTATGTAAACAGACAATTACCTGAACATGACTGTGCCCAGAGTAATCTGGAGGCCTAGCTACGAAAAGGTAAAAAAAATCTGCTTTTAAAGTTATTGATGCTGTGCTACCAAATGCTTATACACAGATGGCAGTGAACTAGCTCAGATTTTAATTTGCCTAGAAGTCAGCTCTGCTTTAAAGGATGGACCCGTGCATCAGCATATGGAAACAAAGGCTGTTTGTTTCCTGGTGAATATGTGCTGAAGGGAAAGAAAACAGGGTAAGGAAGACATGGGGTCCTTTAAGAATCCACAAGGAAAACTGTGAAGGTTAAAGAGGGATTGGTGGGAAAGGATGAAGGAAAATGCAGATAGGTCCAAGTTACAGGAGCCCTAAGACAACATGTTAAAAAAAAAAAAAACAAACAGGACGCAGATGCCAGAATGGTTCCAGATTTTTTACTGCCTTTTTAAAAATACTTTTTTGTGGAAGAGATGTAGAGATCTTGTGCAGAGAAAAGAGCAGAACCTGGAGAAGCA